>CAUZXS010003155.1:0-2500 GCA_963585895.1 Sepioteuthis lessoniana
CATTGTTTCTATTAGACTTATGCGATCACTGATGTGCCTACAGGAGAGGAATTTCAGCTGTGATAGATAGATAGATAGATAGATTTGAAAAAAAAAAAAAAACTACAAACCGTCATTCGGCTATTATAAATTTATTTTAGCTGGCACCTCAATAAAGGAGATCAGCTGACGGTTTGTTGAGAGTTTATTTTTTTAATTACATGGAAATTTGATCTATATGAAATTTGTTTATAATCATACACTCTAGAAAATTTTTAAAAATCCTCTTATAAATTTCTAAATATGCTTCTTATAGATTTCGAAAGAATACGAAGGTCTCAAAATTGAAAAATTCCCAACTCATTGTCCATTGGATATTTTAACTTTTTATATTATATATATAATTTTAAATGAATTAATGTGAAAGAATAAAAACATAATATCAAAATCCGAATGTTTTCCGAAAATGAGGCTCCGAGAGGGGTGTGCCCTAAATTATAGCTGATTTATCGGTGTGCCCTAAATTATAGCTGATTTATCTTACGAGATATCTCGCAAGAGATTTTTATGTTCATGACGAGATATATCGCTGATGTCTTACCTTTTAGAATTTCAGTCATTTCATGTTACATTGTAGGTTATCGACGAATGTTAGCAAAGAAAAAGACGACATTAAGTGATATCAACGAGTTCACACCAGGAAAAGGAAAAATTCAGGCACGCTGTCATAAAAAAATGCTGCACACCTTATATTTATTGTTTCAGTCTCATTCGAGACAGGTCACAGAAAGTGGGGAGCGTGAACCGGCACTTTTGTGTTCATAAAGAAAATGTTGAATGCGTGAGACGGTTTCGCTTACCCGTAAGTTGAGTTCCCCTCTTGTTCTCTGTTGCTTATTAACTGACTGACCGTTTTTAACGGCAGTTTCACAAGTAGAGTGAGTGGGCTTCTACGTTCCACTCTTTCATTAAGTTTAGTATTTTTTTTTTTTTTTTTAGTGTAGCTTTGAGTGCATCAACGTGTATAACCACCTTAGGACCTTCTTCGAGTGTTCGAAACTCAATTTCCATATCGTTTATCCATTCGGCTTTTTTCTTACGATCTTTCCATTCCCATATTTAGCTTCAAAATATTTTGGCCTCTTTTGCATCCGGTAGCTGATATGTCTTCGCCCATTCTCCCCCTATTTGCTGGCAGAATTTTCTTTTGTTGTTATTTTTTAACAACCTGTTTTGTTTGTATTGCTTAGTCCTGTCTCGGTATCTTTTTAGTCGTTCTTCTTTCAGCAGAACTTTTTGATTATTCACTTCGAGTTGTACTTTTCGTTTTTGCTGTATTTTTTCCGGTTTTTTTTTTTTCCGAATATATTACCATGTTTCGATGTTCCGTTTTAGTATTTTTGCTAGTTGTCGTAGTTTTCTTATCTGTGATGCTATACTGTGTCCTCATCCGAATTATGGCATTCTGCCTATGATCTTCAGAAGCACACCGATTTTTTTATAGACTAATTTTGCTCCTGTATAGATTAAATCAATTAAATTCGTGATGTTGTTTGTTGGGATATTTGTCAGTAGGTTTACTTTTTCGGTTTCACACTTAACTTTACTTCAATATTCGTTCCAGAAAGAAGGCAATATGTTTTTCTTTTTGGACATGATTAATTTTTTGATTTTTTAATTTTATATTTTAATGTGTGCGTCTTTGTGTTTGCGGTGTTTCTGTCATTATCATTGAGCGATTGGTTTTAGTTCTGGTCAAGTCTTTCTTTTTTTTCCCAGTATTTAGTGTCACGGTCACTCTGTTGATATGTTTGCCTATATATTTGCTAGTCTCATTTCACTATTTCAAGGTCAGAAAACTAACCATTCTATTGTGTTGTCCTAACTCCGTCAGCGAACCTTTTGCTTGTTGTCTTAATCAAGCAAATTCTGTCAAAATATCTATCATTCTGTTTCTATACCCTCTCTCTGTAGGGTTACTCTTAAAATAACTGTACCGTAGTAGTTTTTTTTTTAAAATCTTCTCTTGTCTGATTTCCCCACTAAGGTCTGTGATTTGAGTCGTTGATTTGTTCATCGGTTGTGTACATGAAAGGAGAATTTTTTGTGTACTTAGAAGAAGAACAGCCAACATTCGCAGGATGCCGATGCGTACACCATGTTGGCTAGCAGAGGAGCATCTGCCGATCATGACACCCAAAACTGTTGTCTAGGCCTCATGTTGAATTATGTTTCGATTTGTCATTTATCATGGGTAGTATATTGTGTATATACCAGATCCAGGAATTGTTTAACATTTGAGCACAGATGAGACCGAGAATTGCTTTGGTAAGTATTCATATACAGCGGACCACAAAAAATTAAATTCTAACTTAGTTAACGTCCACAGTTAGGGTATTTTATACTTTGGCTCTAACAATAAGTTCCTGAAGTAGTTAAAGTATTCATATATCACCTTATTGATTTTTATATTTACAGTCGTAATTTGAGACTTCGTTTGGTCCTTTCAGAGTAAGAACTT
>CAUZXS010003155.1:7500-62500 GCA_963585895.1 Sepioteuthis lessoniana
GTCCTGTTCAGAGTTCTTTTCTCAGGCAGATAAGAACTGGCATATTACGTGAGGGAATAATTTAGGGCCAGACTGGCCACCGCTGGCAAAGGGGTCCAAAATTTCACACTATCACACACCCACCAGGCCACTAAACTTCTTTCCCTTAGATAATTGAAGAATACGGGCCTATAGGTCTTAGTTGTAATAATATTAATATTGCTACAGTCGGCAACTCCGGTTTCCCGTGTGATACTTTAGGAATTAATAGGACAGTTCTAAGCAAGATAATGTAAGGCGAATAGAAGCTGAAAGGAAAGCATGGAATAATAACATAGACCACATGGTAAAATGAAAATACATAGGTTCTTTACTACGGTTATATACATATATATGTTCAAGGTGTCAAAAATATATAATAGGATAGTCCATGAATATGAATGTCTTTTCTTGGCTTTTATCCTTTTTCCAAATTGAGAGAGAGAGTGGTAACAAAATTTGGGTGTAACGGAAAAATGTCCCAAAGTTACTTATCTTATTTTTTTGACGGGGTTCCACTGGAGAATTTCTCTTCTTTCACGGGCTAATAGACTTTGTACTGTTTTTAATGCTGGCTTGAGAGACTCAGGTCTCTCATGTCTCAGTCTTTTTGTCTTTAGCCCGGAGTAAAATGGCTATCGTCCGTCTGCCACGAGACTTGTCCAAAAACTTCCTTTTTTTTGTATTTACTTCCGTTGAGGGGAAGGGAACCCCACTTCCGTTTGGGGTCCCCCCACCAATCATTTGGCTTCATTTTCTCCTTCCCCTTCCGATGTCCGGCGACCCAAGGTCACTTAGGTGCAAACATCTGTATGACCCACATTCATTTCTAACGGTCACTTTTTGACTGCTAGATAATTTTAGTTCAACGGGGGGAGAGTATCATTCCCACCTCCTCGTCTCCGTGAGCCATCACGTGACAATAGTCATTCACAGACAGACTGTTTCGTTCTATCAGAACTCTTCAGTGTGGCTAGACACGCAGGACGCTCGAAGCCGGGATCGAAACCCATCCAACTTTACGTTATCTCGAAGCCGGGATCGAAACTCGTCCAACTTTACGTTATATATATATATATTTGTGTTTGTAAATGTATGTGTGTGTGTGTTCTTGCGTGTGTTCTTGCGTGTGTATGCTTGCGTGTGTGTGCTTGCGCGTGTCTGTGTGTACGTGCATGTAAATATATATATATATATATATATGATCAATTAATCATTTAATTGCTGAAAAAAGGGTATATGCACAAACCAGTATCTATCCTCGAAAATAAGACATGTAAAATGCTCTGAGACATTGTAATGCAAATAGATCACGTTGTCCCGGTGTGAAACGTTACCCCCTCACCCCCCCCCCACATTAACTTTCTCAGTCTTCTAACCATTTCACTTCTTAGCCGGCCGGTGATCAACTTGTGGCTGAGGGGGTAACGCACATTTCTCTACCTACCACACAAGAATACGATCGAGGGAGACAGGAGAAAATAGAAAGACAAACGAACAAACACGAACAAAGCTTGGGGTTACCAAGAGCAGAGGAAGGTATTGCAACACTACATGCATGTGCGGACTATCGCTAGCGTGGGTTACTAGCGAAAATTCCACAGTGCCACTGGAATCAGACATCTTGAGACTCTTCTCGCTGGACCCTATCCCATGCTGCCTCGTTTCTCTGGTGTTGACTGCCTCTCCGTGGATCCACGCCAACCTCTCTGTTCGCCTCTTTCCTGTCCAGCCGCAACTGCCTTCTGCTGCTTGCTTCTCTGCTCTCCAGCCACCAACTCCCTCTGCTCCTGTCCAACTACCAACTGTCTCTCTTGGTCTCCTGCCACCAACTCCTCTCTCTCCTGTCCAACTACCAACTTCTTCTCTCTGGGTCGCGTCGTCAACTCTCATTCTCCTCCCCGTACCACTTCCGGGTACGGCGAGATTTCATGTCCAAGAATCCTTTGTCTGGTTTCGCGCCAAAACAGACAATTGAATCGTCTGCTTTGGCAGCCTACCCCCATAGTGCTACACCGGTCTATGACTTCATTATCTATTGATTTGCTAGGAAAAAAGAGGACTTGGCATCTCGTGATGGAACTAAGAAAGAAGACAGATAAATACTTAGACTTTGCCATTGAACTAATAAACTGTGAAACATGAAGGTGTCGGTGATGCCACTTGTTGTTAGTGAGCTTGGAACCTCCCAAAAGTTTTGGAAATGCCACGGAAAGTTACCTTTTAGAGTAGTTTCGAATCAAGAATATAGATTCTATAAATAATTGCAAAGATGAAAGGATTTAATTCTTAACCTTTGATAGTTATATATCTTTGGAACTTATAACGTCATGAGTGAGAGTGAACTATTTCCCTATACATCGATTAATTAATTTATTGGAAATTACTTCATTGTTTAATTCGTTTGTGCTTGCATTAATCTTTTAGCGATATGTGTTATTTTATGATGTTATGGTGACAGAAAAAATTGGATGATTATGATATGGTTATCAATATTTTACTTATATTTTTTCATCTTAAATTGTAATTTTTTTAATGCATATTTACTCTGTCTGCCAGACTCTGGCTGTGTGTAAATAGCGTAGATCCCAAAGAAGTAGTAATAAAATGTTAAGATGTAAATTTATAAAAAGAATATCCCCGTCAAAAATTGATTATAAAGCCTAAGAATGGTTCAGAAAATAAAAATAGATAGAAGCATATATATATATATATATATATATATATATATATATATATATATATATGTGTGTGTGTGTGTGTGTGTAGGTTAATATCTGCTTATTTATATATAGGAATGTCTAATAGTAAGCGTATATAGGATATCACAGAAGTATGACATTTTATAGATGTAATGGCGCCAGAAGCTCATCTCGATATTTTTACAAGAAATACTTCGGAGATGCTCACACATTTATCGATCTTAGCCAAGATTACCAATAAACACACGAGCTCTTTTCGCGTGACAGTATGTTTTAAAATAATTTCACTCTGGCAGGTGTCAGTGCCACAGAAGAAATAAAAGCTAAATAGAGAGCAAATGCATATTTAGACATTTATTTTCCCTGTTGCAGCTGACAAGTCTTACTTCTTTTTTTACGTATCATTAGTTTTGAGGTATAAAATTTGGCATTGATTGTGCGTGAGGGCTTCAGGCAGGAAAACTGGAATATAGATAAATACGAATTCATTCACCAGGTGCTAAAATATTCACCTGAATTTTCTATTTCAGAGTTTAGCTACTAATTCAATGATATATCTTCTGTTTTTATTATTAATTCCTTTTGAATATGCATAAAGGAGAAATGAAAAGTGTTCTCGAACTTTTATCCTTTTCTGGCTGATATTAATGTGCTGACTCCTGCGTATGACACTAAAGTTCATCTGATGGTGAGGCTTCAGTGGAGGAGATGTTGAGAGTTTAAAGTGCTCTTTCATTGATATTACTCCTCGGAAAACTCTGCTTTGTTGCGATAGTGCGTTAGATTCATAACTATTTGTCAGATAGATATGTTTTAAAATCATTCGTATTCGATTTGAGTGTGTGCAAAATCTTTTAAGAAGCAAGTACATAAAAAAAAAAAAATTAATATGAAACTCAATCAATCAATTAATCAATCAATCAGATTGAAATAGTAACTTTTCAGTTAATATTCCAAGTTAAGATGTAAAGATTATATGAGATTTGCTGTTACATTCATAGATAATTTACGAGGATCATTAAATAAGTTTCCAGACTTTTTTCGAATGGGCACTTTTATTGATAGTACACTCATGAAACTCAAGTCCCTTTTAAAGTCATCTCCTCCGGCTGCAATGCACTTGTTGTACCGTTCCAAAAACTTCTGCAAGGCCCCATGGAAATCTTCTTGTGTGAGCGTATCAATGACCTTCATCACAGCCTCTTTCATTTTCTCAATTGTCTCATAACGACAGCCTCTAAGCTTAGGGAATAACCAAAAGTCACATGGAGCAAGGTCTGGACTATAGGGAGGCTCATCTTGGTCAAATAGTCTGTGACAGGGATGGAGTTTTGGACTGGTGCATTGTCCTGCTGGAAATGCTACGGACCCGATTTGAAGAGAGCTGGCCTCTTCCGACGGAATGTCTTCCTGAACCCCCTTAAAACCTCAACATAGTAACCCTAACCCTTTGGCCAATCAATTCTGGTCTATTGACTTCCTTACACCTCCAACACATCTCATTATCCCTTACATACTCCCTGTCTTCCTTGAATCTTTGATGCCACTCATAAACTGATGCCCGATTCATGCAAGATGGTCCAAAAGCAGTCTGAAGCTTTCCATACGTTTCTGTGGCATTTTCCCAAGTTTAAAACACAATTTTATTGCATATCGTTCTTCTAAAGTGTCCTCACGTCCAAATTGCATTTTTGAAATTCACCAGCTGTGATAATCTGGTTTTAGTAAGGTGTATTCCAATTGCTGCTATAGCTGTTCCTTTGAACCAGAAATCATAACAATTGGTCAGTCATCTCATAAGACGGATAGTAATAACATACTGAATTTTCAAGAGTCTAACGACAATTTTAAATTCATGTACAAAAAAGTCTGGAAACCTATTGAATGCACCACGTAGTTAAGCATCAGTCACAGTGTTTATTGTTTGTTTATTTATTTCTTTAATGTCTTATCGATCATCATGGATTATTTAATACCAAAATCATCCTATATAAAGGATAGTAGTGATATTATGTGACACATAGCTTCGGCGTCAAGTGTAACGTAAATAGGTTTGTAAGTTACGTTTTACATACCAGTTACAAAAGCATAGACAGGACTTATATATAAATATAACATTAGATTCATTGATTGAGTTTAACGGCATGCCAACTCGTCAAGGGTTATTTTATTCCTACCAGCTTCGAAATAGCATTCACTATACATTTATATTAACGTTTTCGGTGTTGTTACTTTCTAATAGTCCGTTGCACTTACAATATCAAGTATTCCCAACTAAAGCTCATGATTTGTTCACAGTTTTATGGCTTCAAGTAACCCCCATCTAATACTAATATTCATATGTTTTAAAATAATTGATTCCCCTTGTTTGCATGCGGTTATATGATTTCGATTAATTATTGATAATCCTTCAAAAAATTGTTCAAAGTATTTCAAAATAGATGTAAACCATTAATATGATAATGATTTATTATTGAGACAAGCACAATGGCGGTCGTTTGGAACGTGTCTTGTAAAACTGTTGTGGTCTTGAAGAGTCAGAAATGAATAACACAAAGAGATGAAAGGTTTACAGCAGTATGTATTTTCGGAAATACAGACAGTAACTGTTACATGTAACTGGCTTGACTTGTTTCGGTTGTCTATCGACTCATTCACGATTTATAGAGTCGGCGAGGGTCCATGCAGTGACGTCATGGTGTATATCCCTATAACAAAAACTTATATCCTTTGAGCTCAAGACATCAAATCAATGTTTTTTTTTTTTATTATTTGTATATCAGCTTCCGGGACATGCAATTTTTTTATCATATTAATGGCTTGGATCTATTTTGAGACAGTCTTGAATGATTTTGTCTCCAGATAAGTAGTAACGCAGAATATTTTTCGTCTCTTGTCTAAGACAATGTAATTGAGGATTAATAATTGTTATAGTATACAATTTTCAAATCGGAAGCAAAAAAGAACACAACATTTTTATTATTTGCAATCGCATAGGCCTCAGGTATATTGAGACACCCGGTCGTTTCACGTAACAATTGATAATGCAGATAATTTACTTTTACATGGCATAAAATATCCCAATCGAATTATAATACTTTTTACAAAAAGATCTATTTGAACAACAGATGGGTTTGTTTTGTTTTGTTTTATTTAATAGGGTATCATCTACTATGGGTTATTTAATGCCAAAAACATCCTTACGGAACGATGACAGTTGTGGCACTATTTAATCTATAGTTGGAGACTCATATCCTTCATATGGACATTATTGTGAAAGTCAACTTAAGAGTTCGACTGAAGTTAAAATTCATTTACCGCGATGTCGCAGCTTAATACTTTAGCCACTACACCACAGGAACTCCCTCTATAGATAGTGCTCTCTCTCTCTGGTATTCCACACTCCTGAGATCTCTGGAAGAAAAGCCTCACCATCAGATGCAGAGTGTGAAAGCTAAGCGTTGTATAGTGGCTCGTACTACGTGACTTCCGGTATCGAGGAGGTATAAAAGACATCGTGTTTCTTAAACGCATCAGCCCTTCTACAAGATCTCGGTCAGTAAGACAAACTTCAGACGTAACATACACAACGCGTGACTTATATTATTTGTTGGACTGTATCATTTCAGTTAATAAATAATTAGGTCATTATTTCACTGTTTATCTCTTTCTTAGCACGATACAACACTAGGATACCTGGATTTTGTGGGAGCGGTCTTACTAATACTCATGTTTTAGCCTCGCTGGCTAGACGAATAAATATAAAGCTTTACATATAATTTAATGATCCAGAGATTCATTTAAATGTGAATATTGTTTACTTTTACTTATACTGCCTTTTGCTATAAACTGACATTAAAATAGTTAAATTTAAATAAAATATCGAGAAACTCAATGTTTAATGGTATATCTACATAAGCCTAAAAATTCTATCACGATTTTATCAAAAATGCATGGTGAGTTTTCGAAACCCAAATAATTTCAGGGGGGTGTCCTCGTGGTGTAATGGTTAAAGCGATGGATTGCGGAATCGTAGTACGCGAGTTCGTACTCCAGTCGCGCTATTACGTTCACTTTCGGGCAAATACCCTTGGGAAAGGTATGAACCCCCTAAACCTCCAAGCTATGGGTTAAATAGTACCATTACTTTTCTTCTAGGAGAAGAGTTGATATGCCATTAAAACAAAGAAACCAAAACCAAACTAAATAATTTCAGCCGTTATTGGCCGGTCATATAGTGTAGAAAAAGGATACAATCAAATGAAATACAATGACATCAAACTAACAAAATACGTTTCAACGTTGTGACCCCTAAAAGGCTGTCGTCAACGTATTCAAGTAAATCATATTACTCAGAGGTATCACATGATTCTTTTTAAGGACAAATGTTGAAAAGAGTAAATTTCAGTCAATATGGAAGTAACTCCTTTGAAATCGCCAAAATAATCCATGACTCAACAGTCTGAAAGGCGACCGACATTGTGGATTCACCATTCAGTTACAGCTGGTTGAACTTCCAGGCCTGTTCCTTTATGCCCTCGATTCTATTCTCAATTGTTACGGACTGATAGACAAATAACCTACATAAATTTCCACCTGAAGGTAATCAGAGATAAACTGATGACTGATTTTATTGTGTGCCAATAAACACAATGCTACATTCCTCATATATTATGGGAAAGGTTAGAAAGACTTATGTCGTTAATAGTTTATGTGTTTTTCTCAAGTTTGTTGCCAAAAGTAAAATAAAATTGAAAGATTAAATAAAGAAGTTTTACTTGTATCCAGATTGCGTCAAATGGTTTACGCACGGAATAGAATCTGTCCATGAAAACTAAATGCATCAGGAACTTTCATACAAACGGATCAGCAAGTTCAGGACAGCGGTCTAGATTAATTCCTTATTTAGAAGAAGAAAATAACTTACCATTTAGTGGATTTTGCCGTTTCAGTAAATCATGAAGTGAAAGTGATAAGAATTAAAAAAGATGCACCATGGCAAGGAGTGGTAGAGTGTTCACTAATGGCTCAGAAGACTGGGGTTCTATCTTAGGTCGAGTCATACCAAAAACTCAACAAGTGGTACTTGATACCTGCTTACTTAATAATCAGCGTTATAAAGTACGTTTCAAGGGTAAAGTGAAGCAATCCAGGGAAAAGAGTAGCGCCCTCCCCGACACCTATGTGTAGTAGCTATTGAAAAGGGAGCTTTCGGGTCACCATCAACTACGGTCGCCAACTTTATAACACGATGGTAACAGCATTATCAGTTGGATTCTATGAAAAAGACTGAATGAACTGGAGACAGAAGAAGATTTGAAACCATCTAGACCGCAGCATTGATAAAATCTGCTTGGATACTTAGAATAGTCTTCGAGAACCGATGAGACTTGTTATCACAGAGTACATTGAAAAGCCATCTGAGCTAGGATAGAATAATGATAAATTGGGATAAAAAATGGATCACCAACTCTTGGCCAGAACAACAATCTTTGTGTTAAATAACAAAAGAGCCAAAGAAATTGTAATTTAGTGGCTTTTGCCATTCCAGACGATCATAAAGTGAAAATAAAAACAAGTGAGGAGATATAAAAATACCTGGATTTCTGCAAATAAGCAGAACATATGGATTATGGTGAAAATCTGGGAAGGGATGGGGAAAACTGGAGATCAGAAAATAAATATAGACGATCCAGCCCTACAATACGCAAAAAATCAGCTAGAATATTTAGAAGATTTTAAATAACACAGTAATATCAGTAAATTCAATTTCAGTGAAAAACCACCAATTAAACACTCAGAATCCAAATCTGATATATTTTGAATTTAGAAATATTAAACTCCTCTTTAAAAAATGACCTTGTTTTGCATTCTGCACGTGCGCAGGTTTTTGACTGATTTCGTTTGGTTTTATGGCACATCAACCATTGAAGGGCATCAATCCAAAACCTATTTCATATATATAAACAGTTTTATTTTTAAAAAATTCAGTTTAGTATAAACAGAGATTTGGTTTACATACAGTAAAATATCAAAACTGTTCTATTTTTTTTTTTAATTAGTTCAGAATAAGTACACAATTTCAATGTCAAAACACAGTTCTATTTCAGACAATTTAGTTTAGCATTAGGAAACATTTTAGTTCTACTTAACCCATAGATAAAACCCTATCAGGTGCTACCATTCCAGGCCAGAGTGGACGTGAAAGCACTAGCAGTAGAGGGGTACTCTGCGTTCCCCAAAGCTCCAGCATTACTGGAAACTCACGATCAGATATTTAGTGTCATATCAGAGCACTCATTGTGGGAGTGTCTTACGATGTAGTTGGCATATTCATTAGTCGCACCCCCAGCCGACTAGGCAAACGTGTGAAGGCGTTGATGTTTAGAGGTGCTTCTGGTGTAATGTTTATCATTGTAGAAAATAGACACGGTGACCCGTGTTCAAAACCTAGACGAGGTTGTTTGAATTTCACATAGCTCTAGTGCTCTTGAGAAAGTCATGAATCCAATTATTCCACAGCTAGTGGTGAATACTAGTGTAGACTGATCATTAACCTTGGAGTGGCAAATAGTCTAGAAGATGTGCAACGCTGAATTAAAATCTGATAAACTCTGCCTAAAACCTGAACTTGAGTCGAATCCTGCTCGCGAATGAGGGTGGTTAAATAAATACTAGTTGATGCCTATAAGAAGAAATGTCCCAAATTACCTGACAAGCCTTTGAAGTAGACGTTATATCAATGGAAAAACATGACCGATTCCAAGGAGTTTCGATTTTCCTGTTAAACAATGAAGACAAGGAAGGTGAGCGTCGTTTCATTGGGGAAGAAATGCTAGCATGATACACAGGGAAATCAGGAAGCAGTTGGAAAACACTTGGCTCTTGAATTCGTCTGGAAGGCCCATTGTTTCACCATTTATTTAGACATCATTAAAAACCAGGCACACAATTTGATGGTAAACGCAGTCCACGATGAAAATGAGCCCTACCACACTGCACATGGCAATTGGTTTAGGAACAAGAAGAAAAAATAACTTTATTGTCCTAGACACCAACCATTCAAAATCTTAAATCGGTTGTTTATTCATACGAATTGTTGAACAAATTTAGTAATGTAGAAACTCTGTCATGTAACCAGCTACGATGAAAAGATTTGTTGGGAACGTCTTTGTACCAGATCAAATATGATCTTATAATTCTATATGTTACAGAACGTTTTTACGATTATAATGAACACCGAGAATGTATTAAGCAAGTGGTCATATTAAACAGGCCTTTCATTCTCTCTTTCACACACACACACACACACACACACACTCTCTCTCTCTCTCTCTCTCTCTCTCTCTCTCTGTATATATATATATATATATATATATATATTCAACAATTTCATCTTGCTCTCACTCTCTCTGTAGACATACACATAAATATTCGTACGTATATATATATATATATATATGTGTGTGTGTGTGTGTGTGTGTGTGTGCGTGTGTGTCTGTGTCTCTGTGTGACTGCACTTCATAATATAGATGAATATGATATATTCTAAAAATCGTTTTGCATCCAGGTATAATAATTCCCCTTAGTCGATTGCTTGAAAACACATATCTCAGCATTATTTTTATTTTAATCTTCCACAATCAATTGTTTTCCTAAAGGTATCACATATATTATGTTAGAAAAACAAATAAACGCCCAGTACAATTTCAACGTTCAATGCAAAATGGATGATATTTATTTGTGGAAAACGTGAGAAGGGCTTTAAAAAAATTCTAACTGAATAAAAGGAAGAAACCATGAGACCGCGAGAAATCAATATTGACCAGAGATAGATAGATAGATAGACAGATAGATATGAACATATTAAAGCAGATTGATAGATAGATAGATTTTGGCATACTAATATATATATATATATATATATATATATATATATATATATATATATAAAGAACCTGTGAGAAAATTCTATTTAATGCAAGAATGGCTTTATAAAAATAGGTATCCATTTTAGGCTTTAGTTTTCATTCACGATTTTTCCTTCTTAATTTTGTTTACAGTGTTTATTTTCATGTTTTTCTGTCCTATCGCCTCCTAATACTGATTTCCTATTATTCACATATCATTTCCTACGTCCCGTCAAACTTGAAATATCACATTTTCTTCGCAAGTGTATACTAAGTGGCGATGACGAAGCAAGTTTGTCGCGCAGACCAACTCGCTTCTCTACTGAATGTGATCATCACATGATAACCAATATATTTACTCTCTTACCAAACTAATGGAAGTTTAGTTAATTCTAATTTTCTAATCATTATACGTTCAAGGTTAGTGATTCCATACTTAGTATATGGTCAATAGACGTGCCTTTGTACCACGGTTAATAAAATTAAATGTCTATTACAACCTCTTTGTTTTGATATTTTCTCGGGTTTCTGTTTTATTGAGAGTCACTTAATTTCAAAAAAGGAGAAACGTAGCATGCTAGATAGAAATATTGTTAGAATTTCTTCGGGGAGGCATTACCCATTATTTTCTTTTAATAACTTGTTTTTCTACATTTTATTTTTTTCAGTTCCCTTCAATCACAACAAGTAAATTATTATCCCTCATTATTTGGTATTCTGCATTAGATGTACATAAACAATAAAACTTGGCTAATACACTAACGCGTATCGATTATCTTCGCACAAAACTGCATCCGATGGGGAAGTTCCATTTGTTGATTTTAGTAAATGTAGAGTACACTTTTATTGGCATTACTTTCCGTTCCCCTCTGACCCGGAGTGGTTGTATGAGTCAAATAGAATAGTTTTATCATTTACTATACTTGAAATTATTTAACAGTGCACAAACGAATGAATAATATTGTAAAGACTTAAAAGATTTGAATCGCAATACTTGACACCATCTAACTCAGCGCAAACAAAAGAGGTTTGAAATAAATCAAATATATATGAATTTGTTTGGTTTGGTTTTATAGCATATCAACCATTGCATATTATTTAATGTCACATCCTGATTATAAATATATATTAAAAATATATGATTTGATTTGATTTGGTTTCTGTTTGATGGCATATCAACCTTTGTAGTATATTTAATGCCAAATCTTGTTTATACATTTATATCAAATATATATTATTTTTTTTTTTTGTTTTTGTTTTATGGCATATCAACAGTTTCCGGTTATATAATGCCAAATCTTCTTTATACATATATCATCATCATCATCATCATGTCATGCCGCCAGCACGGATATCCCTGACCCTCTCTCGCCACTTCTATCTATCGTTCATCGCCTCTGAAAGGTCTTCAGGGCTACATCCCGTATCTTCACATAGCTGCTGTATGTATGTTCGAGCTGGTCGTCCTGATTTTGCTCGGCCATATGTGGATGTATGCTGTTTTCTTTGTAAAATGCCGCGTTTCCGTGCGTTTTAAATGTAAAGACACTTTTACCGTAAATCCAAATCGAATATATGATCCTGGTCAAAGGTGCTAGCATGCTCGGTACATGGTAGAGTCTTTTCTAAATGCTCAGAATTCCCACTGAACACACACCCCATATTAGTTGAAAAAAAATCAGCCAAAGTAAAGGAAGTCCCAAATGTCAAAAAATTAAAAAAAACACGTTAGGGCCAATATCAGAAGACAGGTGAAAACATAGCAAAAACTCTAATAAATATACATTAGTCTTGGACTTTAACTAAGTTAAAACTTACTGGAAAAGAAAGGTTGTTTTGGGGTTTGTTTTTTTTTACGTACACATGGGAAGCAGCATGATAGACGTGAAGGTCTGCTTAGAAACCCTCTTACGGCCAAACGCAATACCTAACCTGGTCCTGGACGTATGAGTCTCGCAGCTTAACGCCCAGGATCGTCAGTTCGATCGGGGAACTACTGCTGCTCATCTATAAGAGTGGCTTCTATAGATGAGAATAAAAACTGCCATCGAAAGATATCCATGACACATATTATACATATATATCAAATATATATTATTTGGTTTTATAGCATATCAACCATTGTAGGTTATTTAATGTCAAATCCTGTTTATAAATATATGTTAAATATATATGATTCTGTTTGTTTTGGTTTGGTTTTATGGCATATCAACCATTGCAGATTATTTACTGTCAAACCCTGTTTATGAATATATATATATGATTTGATTTGGTTTCAAATGATCAATTCCATTCTCCTAGAAGAACAGTAGTTGTACTAATTAACCCATTCCTGAGTGGAGGATGAGGGGGTTCACCCTTTCCCTAGAGTATTTACCCGAAATTGAACATCATAGCGCGACTGAAGTTCGAACTCGCTTACTAGGATTCCGCAGTCCAGCCATTTATCCATCACCCCATCCCCTTTGGAAGTCTTAGTAATTGTTACTCACAAACTATTCGTTACGAGTTATATATTTCGTAACTCACACACACACACACACATGTCAAATCCTTATATATATATATATATACATATATATATATTTATATATATATGTATGTATATATATATATATATATATATATATATATATATAAGGATTTGACATTAAATAACCTACAAGGCTTGATATGCTGTAAAACACAACCAACCAACTATTATCTTCAGAAGACTCCCTTTACCATGACAATGACATTAATGATTAAGCTATGAAGGCAACCCATTAACTGTCATGAAAAGAAACACTTATTACTTTTATTTTTGTTTCCTTTTTTTAATTCTAAAATTTACAATCTACAAAGAAATCAACCTTACGGTAGCAGCCATAAAAAATTACGTCATTTTATTTTTAAAATAAAATGTGTATTCAATAAAGAAAACTGCTTAACCGTAGCACCTACCTTACCCATTCCGATAAGAAGTATAAGCGATAATAGTTAAAGAAACCTTTATTTTCTTCTTTTTTGTTATATCAATAAAATCTTTCGTCAAATGAGATGGCAGCCTTACCGTAGAGGCTGTTATTAAGATTAGGTTACGAAGATTAACTAGAAGCACTCATGTAAAGGAACTTTATTATAATCATTATTATCGTGTTCATGCGAGTTTTCGTTTACATCAGCGTTAGATGATGGTATTTTGCATGTGTCTGAGTGAGAGCAAATCTCCTATCTCCAGGACTCTTCTCAGTATCCGTTCCAATCTCAATAATACTGAAATTTTAATGGTCTCGGCTCATCCTCCGATTACTAACTATTCCAGTCCTTTTACATGCTTTTGGGGATCGTTCCAAGTACACCATATACAATTGGTATAACCGTCACCTAAATGTTCCATAGCGTTTTTAGCTCTCTGGTGAGGTGCAAGTACTTTTCTTACTTTTCATTTTCTTTGATTTTCACTCTGTGGTCTGTTGTTCAGCAAAATCCACTATTCGACCAGTTATTTATTTTTTTTTTTTGCTAACCATCACGAGCTCTGATCTTCCATTCGGGAATTTGGGATTTGTTTGTATCTCAAAATCCTACTTAGTTTTGTGCGTTCCATTCTACAGAAGAGATTCTGGTTTATGCATATATTATTTGGTAGCGTCATCAAAATACAGTTTCTTGCACAATTCCCTTTGGATCCCCTTCCCCATTCAATCGTGTTTTTTAACAGTGTTTTAGTATGGGTGGTCTCGATTTTTTCTCTGATATCCAATTCTTCTAGTTTCTTTTCCAAACCTTTGTTCACTATCCCAAGCACTCCAACTACAAAAAGTTTCACCATCACTCTAATGTTCCACAAATTTAAGTTCTTTGGCAAGATCAAAAATTTGTCTATCGTTTCGTTTTCTTTTTCACCCTCTGGTCATTAGACTGCAAGTTCCTTCTGCTTACTTTTTTTGTTAATCTGCACGTGATCTGATTTCATGGCTAAGAGCAGTTGATCTATTTGTATCTCATAATCTCAGAGAATTGTACGAGTCTAATCTATGGGGCGGATTCTGGTTTGTGCATATTCTATATGGCAGTATGATCAAAATTAAATCGCTTGCACAATTCCCAATGGATCAACTTACCCACTCCGTTGTGTCTAGTCTTTACTCATTCTGTGCCAACTTGCTGCATTTCCTTAATTTGTGATTAACCGTTTCATCCCTTTCTTCGCATAACCTCCACTTGCTCTTCTGAGTTTTTTTTTATGCTGCTACTACTAAAGATTCAGTTTCTCTTTTCACATTTCCCTTTCGTTGCAATATCCATGTTTTCTCGTGTGCAATCTCGTTACTTTGTCCTTTGAAATATCCATATTGTTTTTCTTATCATTTCTATTGCTTTTTTTGTTGTTTTTTTTGTCTGTAATTATTTTACCCCAGTCATTATTGACTGCTTTAATTAGTCTTTTTTGGGGCTTTTTACTGTTGTTGTGTTCTGGTTAGTGAACATAAGTAGTAGTAATAATAAGACAAACCACGATATGTGAGGAAAATAGTTATATTTACAGGAAAGAGTATTAACAAGAGAGAGACTGTTAGTAATAAGAACATAGGATTAGTGATAGAGTAATGATATACTTCAACAATAGGAACGGTTCTTCAAGTCTGACTTGTAGGCTTATTCGCAGACTGATATCCGCTACTGCCATATATGGCAGATGGAACAGCTAATGATGCTGAAAAGATAGGTGATACCCAACAACTGTATTCCTCTAGTCCTTGCATTTAAAAAACTACACATTATTCAATGCTGCCAAGTCAACTTCCTCCTTCTTTCCTTGTCACATACAGTTTATGTGATCTGTTGTATGCAAAACTGCGTTCGTAATCATCAAATTTTTTGTCTTTTGATCCATTTGTTTGATTTTCCCTCATCTCTATAATATGAATGGTCCTGAGTATCTTGGAAGGCGTACTGTTTAAGTGCTATCCCTTTGAAGTGATTTCTGCTGTACATCTTGATTTTGAGAAGCTTTCTTTTTCTGAGGCATCCCTTTCTTATTTTTTCCTTTCATCCCCGCTTATTTGATGGTGTCTACTTCCAATATTCCCAAATATTTGTTGCTTCCCTTTTCTTCGAGCTATCGAATTCTTTCCTGGTTTGATTGTTTTATGCTTTCAGTTATTTATCTTTTCCCATTTTTCATCAAAGCATTGTGTGTTTTTCAATGCCAAATCCCATTTCTATACCTTGGCAATATAGTTGTATTCTTTTTTTTTATTTATCAGGAACGCCTTTTGTTTTTCGTTTTTTTAAAATACCTTTATATCTTCTATTTTCATTAGATGATTAATCTGTTCTTATGATTTTGTAAATTTGTACCCCTGTATGCATTTATTATTTTTTTGCTGAGTGGAATCGTTGCTATAACTAATAGCAACTGCAAGATCTAGTTTGCCTCGATGATACCTTTTTTGAATATTTACCTCTGCTAAGATTTTTACTCCGACTGTCAAATCCACAACTCTGTTTTTCTAGACATGATGTGATGCAGTATAAGATTTTCTCGGATATTTTGTACATTTTCAGACAGTCTATTATCTAAGATTGTGGGACCATATCATTGGCATTCTTGTTGCCATTACCTTAATTGTATAATAATTAAGGTAATGATTTTTTTTATATTTATCATTTTTCGTTATGTTTAATTTATTATTTGTTTGGTAAGGTTTTGAACTTCCAGGGTCTCTTAATCCAGGTGCATAGTCAGATGGTGCTGTCTTACGCCCGTGCGGAAAGGATATGATATCATCATCAGTCACAATAAACCCCAGACAGGAAATAGTGCTGGAGTGTTGATGACGTCATACCCAGAAGAGATGGTCAAGAGAATTTTGAGGATTTTGAAAAGAGAGAGTCGAGGTCGTCCGTTAATGGTACCTGTTGAGTTTTTCGGATCTCGACCTGCAGAGATGAATTGAGATCTTAAATACCACAAGAAGCGCTGCGCATTGTGGGTGGGGTTAGCATATTATGGCTAGCATAAGCTTTTAAAAATTGTGTCTCTCTCCTTGGGTCACCAAGGACCAAAGCCAGAAATTAATAAACCCGTTCGTATCTGAAACGATCGTGTCTGCCTGTATTTGTATTTGCATTACTGTTGTCATTGATGTTTTTTTTATGGCTAAACAACTTCAGTCCATACCATAGCTATATTTTACCCCTTCGTTCTAGCTTCTCGGGGAATGTGCAATTCTGTATATTGTAGGTTATTTGTTTCTCCTGTTCCTTTTCAGGGTCCTTTTTGTTCTTCCCGAAATAGCCAGTGACAGACAAGCAAATATTATATTTTCCTCTTATCTGATCTGACAAGATTTTCCACATCATAAATAAACATATAATCAGCCTTCTGTTTCTTGTTTTTGAAGAAGTGTCTTTCTGTATCAGGTCAGTTTTCCCTTTGGTTATCCATTCGAATATGCTTGCTTCTTGTTGCCATTTACTCATATGCACCAACAGTCATAGAAAGACGTGAATTTTCTCAGTATCCTGGCTAGTTCTAGTATTCCCGTGGTCTAAATAGTTTCAATTCTTCCTCTAATCCCCGATTCAACTTGAATCTTTGCTATATTCTTTGACACTTTTCTAATTGTCCCGGTTAGTATACTCCTTGCGCGTTCCTCTCATCAGCGTCAGCGGATGGTCTTTCACTGGAGTCTGAGTGACAGCAAGTCTCCTAAGATCGCCAGGAATTTCTCTATATTCTGGTCGATTCTAACAATGCTAATAAAACTTGAACTCTACAAAAAGCGTTCGAATTAGCTTATTTTTAAGATTACATATCTACCTAGGGTAATATCAAGCACTATCGTTTTCTGTTGTTTTATTTCTTTCGTGTTCATATCTTTTGTTTTAAATCCATTCAGTTATACATCTAAAACCAAGTTTTAATTGATCTCCATAGCTATTAAATCATGCCAGATTATCTGACTTCCCGTATTATCAGATTTGCCGAATTATACGTTTTCCTCTGTCATGATGTAAGATGCTAACAATATAGAAATGCAATTTTCATCCATACAATATGCCCTTACATTATAGAGGTACAATAGATTGACCGAAAGGAAAATACTAAAAGAGAATTTTAAAAAAAGCTTTAATCATTATTTTCTTCTTTTTTAAAGTGTGTTCAACTGCCAGGGGTCAGGTGAAAGAATTATCAACCTGTATTATTCCAAACACCCTCCTCACTATTCCTTACTTCTTTTTAAACAATTCTTCCAACTTTCTTTTATTACCTTCCATATGAAACCTATTACGTTTTGTTTTCTTTATTTTTTTATTTTTTATTTTTGTATTATATACACACACACACACACACACACACACACACACACACACACACACACACACACACACACACACACACACACACACACACACACATATATATATATATATATATATATATATATATATATATATATATTATCATGCTGTTCTCTCCAAAACTTACTTATTTTCTACTATTTTATTCATACATTCTTACATTTCACCATTCATTCTTACTGATCGTTTATTGCCAAAATATTATGAATATTATGTTATCAATAGTAGTTTTCGCTGTCGGAATATTTCTGTTTTCTTCGTTTCATTTCGTTTCGTTTCGTTTCTTTTCCTTCTTGTACTGAACTTCGAAGTAACCTGACGTTTATAGCCGCCTAAATGTCTGAACCTGTATTCCTGACTGCTAAATATTTCACAAAGCTGTCCACGATAACTACCCAACCAAATGTCTTTAACACTTACTGCAAGAGCAGATTAACGAATAAAGTTGCTCAGATAAGACACTTTCTACTATTAGCGGAAATACCTCACCAAAATGCGCATATGTATTCGCTTTGAAAATCTTATACAGAGCAAAGGATACTGCAACACAACATTATCTGAACGTAAGCATATTTCATCTGAGACTCACAAAATCACTAAAACATATGTAAACCTTTGTTTCTCCTGTTGACATTCAAAAGGGAAATATTCGAATATATTCAAAGTAGTAAGTGGTTATTAGTGTATGCATACGAATTGGGAGCTATCTTGAAATATTGGGCAAATATGCTATTTACGTCTGCTTTGTGATGAAGTCATGTTTTTAGTAATAATAAAAGTTTGCACCACTTGCACTCTAATAAAATGATTCGAGAAAAAAACTAGATGAGAACTACACGAATATAAAGCGATCTTTAAAAAAGATCCTTGAAGCAGCTCCTTACAGAACATCTGCTGTACAGCCACTTACCTTCTATCTAACAAACCATCTATTTAAGACAAGCAAGACATCCAGAGCTCTAATGCGGAAGCAACAACAAACTGATAACTGACGTTCTGCTATGGGTCTCTAAATGCCAGCGTTGTCCGACGAGTAAAAACGTACATTGATCACGAATGTGCAGACACGGGATGCCATCCAGGTGACTTTACAATGGCTTAAAGAAAAGATGGTGAGATAGAAAGATTCAAAAGAATCTGTGATGTGAGCAGGCCATGATGAAAATAATTATGATGCTAATTACTTTATATAGCTTTTAATTATTAAATTCAACGGATTTTATATTCAAGGAGAGACTCTCTAGAAGTATTTCCACTTATTCATTTTCGATGAAACTATAACTAGTACATGAATTCTAATAACAGTGTTGGGTAGAGCAAGTTTTCACCCCCCCCAATTGCAGCTCCATCGAGCTAATGTCTCACCATTTTATTTACATAGAATCAGTTAAGATCATGTCTTGGAGCAGTGCATATTGTGTGTTTGCGGTTAAAAAAGTACTTTTAAAGACAAGTGATTTTGTAATTGTGTGGGGTGAAGTGTGCGTACAAGAAGCGGAATAGATAATGGTTGTAAAAACGGCGTGGACAAAATGAACATTTAAAACAAGGCGAACGAACAAAAACAAATTTATATTCTATAATAACAAAACTTACATTAATACATGAAGACATAACTAACTCTACTAACATACTGATAGTGTGTATATACGTGTGAGCTCGTGTGTGTATGTGTGTGTGTGTGTGTGTGTGTGTGTGTAACACAACTAAACTACAAAAAGAATTGTAAAATTAAAATGTCCTTTTTCTATGATTAGAAACCGGTAGTTTTTTAGAGACGGGAAAGCGTCTCATAGTTCTTGTATATAAATGTCTGCGAGGCATGGTGTTGCTGATACGGGTGAATTTGGTCAAAGAGAAGGTGTTGCCGCAACGAAGGAATTTCGTAAGAGAGTGTTGCCGCTACGAAGAAAATTCGTAAAAGAGAGAGAATGTGTTTTAAGACGGCGTATTTATAGAAAAAATCGTCTTATAAGTGGCTCAAGACGCAGGACTTGAATTTTCGCGCGCCGACGTAGTTGTAAGCATATCACGTGGTCCTCCTGGCCAATGGTTTCCCGAGACTGAACATTGAGCGTCCGCCATCTTTGTGGGAACAAGTGGCATACCGCCCAAATTAAATTATTGGAGTGTAAAGTCCTATAATTGTCACATTGAGAGCTTTTCTGCCTCATTTACGACGGAAAGTTGCTTTCCTGGATAGAATTTTCAACCCATAACAGTATCAGTTTTCACTCTATGAACACGAAAAGTTTTCTGTGATGAAAATACTTCTTCACTAGTATTAAATACATTCAGTGGCAAACTTCATTGTGCACCGCTCCAAGTCATGAATGTAAATGACTTTATCTCATCAAGAAAGAATATATGGCAAGGTATTAACAAGATGATTCTATCATTGTTCTTTATTGTTAGATTTTAATTGCACCTCAGAAGTGATAGTTTTAAATGTGTGTGATATTTCTATCGCACTATTCTGTTGAATAGATTCCAATTAGAGTAGATATTAAACTCTAATCTTAGGCATAAATCGGGGATGGCCCTGAACCGAGACAGGACCTTCAGTTTCTACACTCTCATCTTCGTTGAATTTATGGATGGAAAAAGTTAGAAAAACAAAGAAAATATCACACTCTTTATAAGATAAAGAGATATATAAATGGCATTGGTAATTGTGTTGTTAGTGGTATTAGTAATTGTATTTTTGGTGGTATTGGTAAATTTGTTTGTGGCGTTATTAGTAATGGTGTTGTTGATTATATTGGTTATGGTGTTCGTGTTTTTGGTGGTTCTGCAACTGCTATATTTATTCACCAACCCAATGCACTGGCAGGATATGACACAAGTTCAATTTTTAAACGGAGTTCAGCAGGTTTCAATTAGGTGTTTTCCTTCTCCAAGCCTAACCAGGGCTAAAGAATCCAGTCTTCCCTCCTATTTACCCTTACCTGGAGTGAGAGAATAATTGGCTTCATATCTATGTTCAGACAATCAACCTCGTCCAGGATTCGAACTTGTGTCTCTGTGTCCATTCAATACGACAGTAACAGTTACACCACGATCCAGTCCCGATGTCATAGCATTGTAGCCAAACACAATTATTTTTACCTATGCTGTCAAGGAAAAATAGAAAATGAGAGAAAATGAGACAGAAATAAAGAGGTGTAAGAATATATTAACTGTTTATTTTGACGAAAAGAACATATTCAGGCTTTATGTTGCATTATCAATAATGACAGAATCTAACGAAACGACAGAAAAGTTGGTATAATGAAATGCATTGTCAACTGGAAATGTCTAATGTTATTGTTCATAGCAATTAGGAAAGAGTAAAAAATATTATATTTATAGTAATCCCAGAGTTATTACTAAAAAAAACAAAAAAAGATATTTTCAACTTGTCAATAAGCGACTAGTCACTTTAACTTCCCGATGGTTTTGGTTTGGTTTGGTTTGGTTTTATAGCATATCAACCATTATAGGTTATTTAATGTCAAATTAGGCTTATACATATATATTTGATACACATTATTTGGTTTGGGTTTATAGCATATCAACCATTGTCGGTTATTAAATGACAAACCTTGTTTATAAATATATGTTAAATATATATAATTTGGTTTGGTTTGGTTTGGTTTGGTTTTAAATGATTTGTTCCATTTTAAACAATTCAGTTTATCATAAATCAAAATTAAAGGGTTCCAAGTATCGCTATGTATCGCAAACAATTCAATTAAACACCAGTCATTTGCACTTAGTTTAAATAAAAAACAGTTTTATTTGATTCAAGGATAAGACTCTATCAGATGCTACCCATCCGGGCCTATGTGAACCTGGGAGTGATGGTAATGAAAGGGTACACTGCCTTACCTCCTGCATTATTGTAGCCTCACCATCAGATTACTTAATTTATCTAGGACATTTGTTTGGGAGGTCTTATCCCTTTGTAGAGATGCAATCTGTATATTCTACAGCCTTAGTCAACTGAGCTACTTTATACCTATAGTTGTCATCGTAGCAACTTATGGAGGGGCCAAACAATATTTATTCTACTTTTTTTCATCATCGTATTAACGGCTCTATGCTACCAAGTATATTATATTCCTCAAGATATTAGCATGAATCACCATCTTTTTTATTATTAATTTTTGCCAGAGATTAAAACAGGCCCGGATTTACCAATGTTTACTTATCTGTTTAAATATATATTAAGGTCTCCTTATTTCTTTAAAAAAGGATTTCGTATTCTTTCAATGACTAATGTTCATTTTCAATTTTTTTTCTATGCTAACGAGCATTTCCAATCTTACGAGTTTCATTCATTGATTCTTCTACTAAGAATAAAATAAATGTTTTACTTTATTATAATAGTATAATATATGCATGAAAAATTTTTATTTATCATCTATATTATCTACATTATTTATCATCTATACTATCTACATCATTTATCTTCTATATTTTCTACATTATTTATCTTCTATATTATCAACATTATTTATCTTCTATATTATCAACATTATTTATCTTCTATATTATCAACATTATTTATCATCTATATTATCTACATTATTTATCTTCTATATTATCTACATTATTTATCTTCTATATTATCAACATTATTTATCTTCTATATTATCTACATTATTTATCTTCTATATTATCTACATTATTTATCATCTATATTATCTACATTATTTATCTTCTATATTATCTACATTATTTATCTTCTATATTATCAACATTATTTATCATCTATATTATCTACATTATTTATCTTCTATATTATCTACATTATTTATCTTCTATATTATCTACATTATTTATCTTCTATATTATCTACATTATTTATCTTCTATATTATCAACATTATTTATCTTCTATATTATCAACATTATTTATCTTCTATATTATCTACATTATTAATCTTCTATATTATCTACATTTATTTATCTTCTATATTATAATAGTATAATATGTGCATCAAAAATCTTGTTAGTTAATAACTTTCTAGCCATTAAATTACATCAGATTTTAAAAGATGTTCCTGAATACACAAGTTGAACAACTCTTCACCAGAAGAAGTTAGGATTTCAGACCAATAAATCATAGTTTATAAAAACCTGTGATATAAGATCATAGTATTTACTCTGAAGATTTTTTCTTTCAAATTTCAGTAGGTCTCATTGGCAAAACGTCACAGATGTAATGATAACGCCAACAGAATGCCAATTTATAAAAGGCCACATGATGCGAAGTAGATGCTTCTTCGCTCGGCTGCCACCGAATAAAGTGTCAAATGTGAGCCACTTTTCGAACTGACAGGTCTGAGACGAATTTGAAACGATTCGCCATCCGACATAGCCGGGATGTTCACTTCGCAATGAATAAATGTCGGGAGTTAGACATCTGTAGCGAATCTGCCAACTAATCTATCAGAAGGTGTTCAAATCTAAGAACAGGATGTGATTTTTAAAAAGAGCAAAAATCATGACAGGTTCGTTAAAAAAACGCGACCATCATTAAAATCAACCTGATATATATATATATATATATATATATATATATATATATATATATATATACACACGAGGGGCATACGATAAATTTCCATACATCTTTCCTATGGGCATTTAGAATTGTCGTAGACTCTTGAAAATTCAGTATGTTATTGCTATACATCTTTGAAAATAAGAGTTTTTGAGTGGCATAAGAGATTCAAGAAGGCAGGGAGTCTGTGATGGATGATGAGAGGTGTGAGAGGAATAAGGAAGTAAATACACTAGAGGTGATTGGCCAAAGGGTTAGGGTCAGGGTTACAATGTTGAGGTTTTAAGGGAGTTCAGGAAGAGATTCCGTCGGAAGAGGCCAGCACTCTTCAAATCGGCTCAGTGACATTTCTACCAGGAAAATGCACCAGTCCGCAACTCCATGCTTGTCACAGACTATTTGACCAAGATGGGCATCAAGACAGTTCCTCAGCCTCCCAACAGTCCAGACCTTGCTTCCAATGACTTTTGGTTATTCCCTAAGCTTAGAGGCTGTCATTATAAGACAATTGAGAAGATGAAAGAGGCTGTGACGAAGGTCATTGACATGCTCACACAAGAGGACTGCGATAGGGGCTTCCAGAAGTTGTTGGAACGGTAAAACAAGTGCATTGCAGCCGTAGGAGTACTATCATTAAAAGTGCCAATACGAAAAAAGTATGGAAACTTATCGTATGCACCTCGTATATATATATATATATATATATATATATATATATATATATATTAGCAGGAGTATTTGAATTCTCGAATCGAGTATTTTTGTACAAATCAAGAAAAGTTGATGAATTTTCATTTGCTATGTTACCCCTACAGTAGCTGATAAATTAATATTTAACACTGAAACAATTGATTTGAATAGAAGGATATTATGTTTAAAATATTGTTTGACATTTTTTGAGGCAATCACGCAGACATACGGATATAGTTAACGAGTGTCTACATTTACGCACACATGCATACATACGCACACACACAAGCGAAATTAAATTCGGTTGTCCAAAAAGTTCCTGTAAGTGTTTTTAACCAAAGAATGTATACACGATAAACAAGCAGTTTGCCGATCGGAACTTTTGAATACTTCCTATAATCTCATTCAATATCTGTGTGTTTGTGTGTGTGTGTGTGTGTGTGTGTGTGTGTGTGCAAGCATACGTGACTCTCACAACTCTTCTCATTTTTTCTCATCACTCTATCATTCTTGCACTATATATATATATATATATATATGAACATCCAACTCTTCCGTCACAAAGTGAATATGACACAAGTGCAATTTTTAAGCGGAGTACAGGTGGTTTCAATTAAGATTATTCCATCTCCTACGAAAGATTTGTAATCAAGGCGAAATAACCCAGTCTTCCCTACCATTTGCACACTGCAAGAGGAAGAAAAGATTTATACCTTTCGGAAGGGCATTGGCGCAAAATAAAATGCAATCGCTTCATTCAAGATTTGAACTTGGTTTGCCAATACCATGCACTACTCCGATAGCAACTGCACTAAATATACATCCCTATATATATATATATATATATATATATAGCCACAATGAAGAGTTGTGATACAACGAAACAGTCAGTCTGAGTATGACAATATATATATGCTCCATGTGGGGTTGAGCTCTCTGGCGGGAGAAGTAATGGTTGCCACTGGCGTAAAGCAAGGCTCTTCAAATGAATTGAGCTCTCGGTCGCCGTTAAGAGGATATGTGTAAACAAAACAAATGTTATACGTAAGCGTTTAAATTTCCTTCGCTTACGCTAGTTTCCTCGTAGCTAAGTGGTAGAATCTTGGATTGGCGTTTGAATCAGCCGGGTTTCGATCACAGCTTTGAGAATCTAGTGTCTCTAGCCACACTGAAGAGTTTTGATACAACGAAACAGTCTGTCTTGAATGACTATATATATATAGAGGGAGAGAGATGTATTAATAAAGATGAATAGACAGGCATACATATAAAATACATGTACAATTGTTGAAACTTTTTGCCATTCTCAATTTATTTTTGTTTTATTTCAAATTTGTTTCTTGTTTGTTTCGTTTGTATTTACCTAACCTATCCCCACGAGTTAGATGGAACTCAAGTTCCTTTTGTAAGGCTGAATCTAACAGATCTAATTTCAGAGTTT
Organism: Sepioteuthis lessoniana; assembly: GCA_963585895.1. Classification (NCBI taxonomy): domain Eukaryota; kingdom Metazoa; phylum Mollusca; class Cephalopoda; order Myopsida; family Loliginidae; genus Sepioteuthis; species Sepioteuthis lessoniana. The sequence continues at coordinate 33,165 of CAUZXS010003155.1, forward strand.
CGCTTTTCCCAAAACGGTTGCCATACCAAGGTATAAAAGCCCAGTCTACCCTGATATTTACACGTAGCTAATTAGAGAAAGGTTGAATGCCCGAGGTATAATGGTTATGATTGTAGGAAATGGACACGGTTACATGAGTTCAAATCCAGGACGAGGCTCATTGCATTTTATATTGTACTTTGGAAATATACCTCAGGGCAAATAGTTGGGCAGACAGGGCTCTTTAACTTTCATGTTGCAACCGGTCTTGGAGAAAGAAAATTTTGTATTCAAATCTGTAATATTCCACTTAAAAAATTGACCATAGGTCCTGCTCGTGCGAATGGGTTGTTAAATTCACTCATATTTTTTCAAAGGGAAATGCAAGCAGCCTTATCCAGAACTTGAACTTGCGTCACAAGGTCCATTACCTATGATAATAACGCCGTCCATTTTTTTTATTTTGTTACTTTGCATTATTTCTATGAAGTTTTTCTTCAAGTAAGATCTTTAAAATCAATTAATAACGAATGTGAACACAAGTCAAGCTGCTATAATTCTTGTGCAGGTAGATGCATTGTTAATTTGTTAGTTCCTCCCTATTTAAGCTTTGGAAGATTAGTTTTCCCGCACCTAATCCCTCAAAACTATTCTTTTCCCTGTGCTACAGCATATACATGTATAAAGACGTGACTAGTTCCCGAATAAATTTTTTCTGCAGATGAACCTCATAATCCATGAATGCATCTTTGTATGTGCACAGCAAAAATATGCATTGTTTTTCGACAATAGATGTAGGAGTGTGGGAGAAAGCATTTATTTTCGTTCATTGATTAGATTTTGGCTGAGTGTAGGCCAAACGCCAACAGCGTTTCTCAATGTGATGTTAGAATCTCGGATCAAGAACCCAACTGTGGCCTTTGAATAATCGAGAACTGTTTTGAAAAATGGGCCCCTAAAAAAAAAAAAAAAAAAAAAAAAAAATGAATGAACGCTCGAAAGAAAATCAAATGAAATATGAGTCCTAAAAACAATGGCGGCAAGTAAAATAGATTAAAAAGAAGCGTTTTCAAATGAAATCTAATGTTTTCTTGTTTCTTTTCTTTCTTTCTTTTTTTTTTTTTTACTAATTTGTCTTCTTATATTCTTTTTCATGTTATTGATGTTTGCTTTTCTTCATATCATTTTCGCTCCATCGCTTTTATTACTTTTCCTACACTGTTTTTCTGACTCACTGGCTTCTTTTCCTATCCACTTGTCAGGGCTGTTTTTCAATGTTAATTCTTCTAAGTTGCGATAAAAAGTAAACTTATTTCCTATAAAAGGAGGAATGCTAAGCTTGACGTAACACAACGTTACTACAACTACTAATGTCACTGCTACTAATACTACTACTCCTAACAACAATAACTACAACAATAATAATAATTCGAGATGATTCGTGAACCTGTTGTATCCATGATGCTTCAATTTATTTTGCGTTGTTCAATGGCATACAAACCTTCGTGGGCTATTTAAAGCCGAATTCATCGTTGTAGGAAAATAGTTGTGGTATAGATAGAGAGCATAACGGGATTTGATATCTTTCCTAAATGTAAGTAAAGTAAAAGTTAAGTTGGTGACTGTAGTCATGGGCGACTTGAAGGCTCCTTTTTTAAGAGTTACTACACCAAGGTGTAGGGGAGAGCGCTACTCGTTTCCCTGAATTATTCCACTTTACCCTTGATATGTACCTTATATTACTGAGTGTTAAGCAAGGAGGTATCAAGTACCATTTTTAAAGTCTTTGGTATGACTCGACCGGACCATTGGCGAACACTAATAATCCGAAAAGGAACGCAATAACGCGGCTGGATTTTGAACTCTCTAACTAAGATGTAATAGTCTAGCTCGTGAGCCCCTGCGCTACGGAGACTTCCCTAATTCATGAAAGACTGAAGGATTCTAAGATATATTCAACAGTTAACTGGGCTTTTAGAAAATCTGAAAAGGACGTTTTTCTTCTCAACTGAAATTACTTAAATTGTATTAATTCTTGAGGAGTATTTTTGGTATTGGATATTATTTGATAGAATGCATTGAAGAAATATAAAATGAAGAAATTCTTTTACCAAGAAAAAAATCAAGTATGGTTGGAAAATATCCATGCTATAGAATTTCCTGGGAAGATGTATTCACTTTTGGTCAACGGTCTATTCCTATTTTTAGTCACAGATAGTCTAATGCTAGTAATAAATAAAACCTAATAAAGTCCGTCTTGATTATATAATTTTACATTAAAAATAATAAAATTCTTCTATCTTAGTTTTCAGAGGAAAATCAAAATTCTATTTTTTAATAATGAGGATTATGGATATTTATAGACGATACTGTTGGAATTTCAGCTCTAAAAGAATAGCATAGGTGCTCATTTTTGTTGTGCTAACACACTACAACTTCTTACAAGACTAGAAAAATCTGAATTAATTTTTCTACTTATAGGAAAAGTGGTAGTTTGTTGTCACACATACTTACCCACATATACAAGGATCATTAAATAAGTTTCCTGACTTTTTTTCATAAGGGCACTTTTATTGATAGTACACGCATGAAACTCCTCCGGCTGCAATGCACTTGTCCCGTTTCAATAACTTCTTGAAGGCCCCATGGAAGTCTTCTTGTGTTAGGGTGTCAATGACCTTCGAGACAGCCTCTTTCATCTCCTCAATTGATTCATAATGACAGCCTCTGAGCTTTGGGAATAACCAAAAGTCACAGGGAGCAAGGTCGGGACTATAGAGAGGATGAGGAACTGTCCTGATGCTCATCTTGGTCAAATAGTCTATGGCAAGGATGGAGTTGTGGACTGGTGTATTGTCCTGGTGGAAATGGCACACACCCGATTTGAAGAGTGCGGGCGTCTTCCCACGGAATCTCTTCCTAAACTCCCTTAAAACCTCAACATAGTAACCCTAACCCTAACCCTTTGGCCTATCAACTTTGATGAATTGACTTCCTTACTCCTCCTACACCTCTCATCATAACTCACAGACTCCCTCCCTTCCTTGAATCTCTTTTGTCATTCAAAAACTGATGCTCGATTCATGCAAGATGCTCCAAAAGCAGTCTGAAGCATTCCATACGTTTCGGTGGCATTTTGAAGTTGAAAACAGAATTTCATTGCGTATCGTTCTTCTAAAGGGTCCTCATGGCCAGATTGCATTTTTGAAATTCACCAGCTGTGACAATCAGGCTTTAGTAGGGTGTATTCCAATTGCTGCTGTAGCTGTTGATTTGAACCTGAAATCATAAAAATTGGTCAGCCATCTCATAAGATGTATAGCAATAACATACCAAATTTTCAAGAGTCTAACGACAGTTTTGAATGCTTGTACAATAAAGTCTGGAAACTTATTGAATGCACCATGTATTTAACTATGGTCGTCTTTCATTAGTGATTTACATACGGGTATTTCAAAATTGATACAACCAATTTATATGATAATGATTTATTTCTGAGACAAGCGCAATGGCAGTTTTTTGGAACACGTCTTGTAAAAGATACATCTTTTGAGCTCGAGGTATCAAAATAATGTCTTTTTAATTTTCATTATATCAGATTCCAGGACATGCAATCTTTTTTTTTAAATTTTTTTTGTCTCAGTAATAAATCATTATCATACTAATGGGATATATCTATTTTAAAAGAGTTTTGAATGCTTTTGACTCTAAATAAGTAGTGATGCAATATATTTTACCTCTCTTGTCCAAATCAATGTAATTGAGGATTAATAAATGTTATAGTATACTATTTTCAAATCTGAAACAAGAAAGAATATAACATCATTGTTAGTCGTGTAATTAGCAGTCACATGCGTCCCTTGAATATTGAGGCACAATATATAATAATTTGAAACTCAAATGTACCTGTTCAGTCGTTTTTTTTTTTTTTTTTTTTTTTTTTTTCAAAGATGACACATTTCTGGCTAGAATAAAGGACTTTTCTTTCTTTTAGGTTCCATAATTCATTTTTCCGATAACTTTTTTTTGCAGGTCTTTTGATTTTCACTTTAAAAAAAAAATGTTGTCATAGATAATTTCATGGATTTCAAAAGTAAGTCATTTACGTTCTTTAAGTGAATTTTTCGTAGGTTTTGTCATGATCCCTTTAGTGACATTATTATTATTATTATTATTATTATTATTATTCATGAGAGTTTTTCACATCAGCGTAAGCTGATGGTTTTTCACTGGAGATTGAGTGACAGCAAGTCTCCTCAAGTCCCCAGGACTCTTCTCAGTATTCTGGCCGTTTTCAATAATGCTATTGTTTGGATGGTCTCCCCTAAGCCACCAAATTCCAAATCTTCCAGGCCCTTAAATAATCCTTTAGTTACCGTGCCAAAAGCACCAATCACAATTAGTATAATTGTCACCTAAGTGTCCCATAGTTTTTTCAATTCTTTAGCAAGGTTGAGGTACTTATCTCTCTTTTCACATTCTTTCAGTTTTATTCTGTAGTCTGCCAGGACAGCAAAGTCGACAGTTTTGCAGATTTTCTTTTTTTTTTTGTTGGTCTTCTGGCCGAGATTAGGTGATCCGTTTGTATATCAAAGTCCCATAGGAGTTTGTGCGTGTCATTTTTAAGGACAGGTGCTGGGTTGTGCATATACCATTTATTGGCATGGTCAAATTTCAATTTCTTGCACATTTCCCAGTAGATCACCTTGCCCACCCAGTCGTGTCAAGCCTTGTACTCCTTCTGTGCGAATTTGCTGCATTTGCTTATTATGTGATTGATGGTTTCATCTGTCACCGCATAGTCTGCACTTGCTATTTTGTTGTGTCTTATCTATCCTCGCTTTGATATGATTGTTTCTTCTTCTTCTTCTTCTTCTTCTTCTTCTTATTATTATTATTATTATTATTATTATTATTATTATTATTATTTACTCCTTGAGAGTTTTTCACATCAGCTTAACCTGTTGTTCTTTCACAAGAGCCTAGATGACAGCTAGTCTCCTTAGTTCTCCAGGACTCATCTCAGTATTCTAGCGGTTCTCAATAATAGAGTTGTTTGGATGTTCTCCACTCTATTATTATTATTATTATTATTATTATTATTATTATTATTATTATTATTATTATTATTATTATACTCCTTAGAGTGTTTTTCTGAAACAGCGTTAGCTGATAATTTTTCACTGTAGTTTGAGAGACAGCAAATTTCCTAAAGATTTCGCTTGAAATATCCATATAATTGTTTTTCTTCCCATTTTTATTTTTTAGTTATTGTTGTTCTGTTGATCTTTGAGTTGTTTGTGTTGTATCTGGTCACTGTGATTTACCTTTCTTTGCTTTTTATGGAGTTTTCGAGTCGTCTTATCGATGTATCCACGCTATCTTTAATGAGTCTTAATCCTCTTTCTTTCCTTTACAGCGCTAAGATGTAAGGCCTGAGGTTTCTTGATTTCTGGTTCATTATAATAATTATTTGTTTCTCTTTTGAGAGTTTTTCACACTAGTGTTAGCTGATGGTTTTCCACTGGAGTCTGAGCGACGGCAAGTTTCTGATGTCTCCGGGATTTTTTCAGTATTCAGTTCAATCTCGTCAATGCTGTAGTTTGGTCTCTACTCGTCTTATTTCCAAATCCTCCTGTCTTTTTGTGACTCTACCAATCGCACCAATTACAATTGGTATCAACGTCACTTTCATGTTTCGTAGTTTTTTTTGTTTTGTTTTTTTCAGTTTGCTAGTAAGATCTCTATTACTATTATTACTATTATTTTTGATATTTGCTTTTATTTCTCTTTAGTCCTTTCCACTTTGTTACTATATTTTCATATCAATTCAAAAAATATTTTCAACTGAACATGTCCATTGCTAATTCAATATCTATATTCAGATCAAATTCTGTTAATTCATCCCAAAGTTCCTAAAATATCCCATTTTAAATTCTTTTTCTTAACATGTATTTTCTGAAAATATACAATTTAACTGTATAATCTTTTAGACTATAGATTTTTTAAAAAAATCTGATTATGCAATTTGATCCAAAAATATATCACTGCCATTACAAAAAAAGTCCAAATGGTTATTAGAATTAGTTTTTGAACTATTTCTTGAAAGAAACTTACAGTTTGGGAAGAATTAGGGATATAATTTCCATCAGAATTAGAAATCCGAAAGATTCAATTAGATTAACTCTCATTTTTTTTTTTAGTAATGCAGTTAATCCTAATTCCTATGATCTCTCACTGTAACAGTAATCTGTTACACTTTTCATTATTTTTGTCACTCTTCTTTATATGCAATCCGATCTCAATAATATACTCCAACTCTAATTTCTATATCTCCTCTCTGGATAGCAGAAATCCTTGGTGAATATTTACCTTTTAATGTGAGTAATGTAGCAAAATAAGAAGAAACTCGTTGAGAAAACTATAAAGGATCTGTTATCTATGGAGATCAACATCAGAGACCCAGTTGTCTCATAACGATAACAAATAAAACAACAATAAAGATGAAGACAATAGTTCAAAAACCCTTAATGATAAAAATTAGAGACCCAGTTTTTCTAGAATCGACTACCAATCACCCTACCTGAAAAATAGGAAACACTATGCTTCATTTAATCTATGCGACTACTTCTAGCGTTGATTGCACATCATTCTAAATATACGCTGGTGTGAGTTAATGACCAAACGTGAAATCCTCAAGTTATCACAAGTTACAAAAGCTAGGATTGTTTTTCTAAAGCTCATTTGCAGGTGCACGTGGTGTAATGGTTATCGTCGTAAGAAATGGACACGGTGATACGAGTTCAAATCCTGGACGAGACTGATTGCATTTCCCATAGCACTGATACTCTTGGGAAAGGTATGAGTCCAATTATTCTCCCTCTAGCTACGGGTAAATAGTAGTACAGACAAGGGTTGTGCAGCCTTGGTGCGGCAACTAGTCTAGGAGAAGGAAAACTCTGAATTCAAACCTGTTAAACTCAGCTTAAAAGTTGACCTTGTGTTATATCCTGCCCAAGCGGAGGGGTTGGGTAAAGCTCATTTGCAGTGCTAAAGTCACATAGAAATAATGGAAGAGGTTCTCGCTTGGAAAAGTCTCATCTGGCCCGCCGAAAAATGACGGTATTCAAGACATATAGAGATTCTTTAAAAAAAGACGTTCCTCATTTCCAGAAAAATCAACCAGTGCCAGTGTACAACAGAAGCTGACAACAGACAGATATGGTGAGAAAATGTCTTCCAGGAAACCACAATTTCTAAAGCAAACCATAGCTGAAAGATATAGTGCCTACTAAGGACAGGAACTTTCTCGTCAGCCAGACTTTCCCCTGCAGTTGCTGGGGAAAAAATTGCATTTCTTCCGTATGATTTCCTGGACACCTGAGCGCTTGCTGCAGATGTAAACCTAAGTTATCGTTCCCAAACTATGATTTTATATATATATATATATATATATATATGTGTGTGTGTGTGTGTGTGTGTGTGTGTGTTTCCCTATAAATGAATCCGTATTATATATATAAACGTATGTTTAAATTCATTTTTAAGTAATAATATTCATAGAAATGTAAGAATAACTTAACAATTAACCGAATAATGTGTTTATTTATATTCTATTGAGTGTAGAAGGTACTATTTACCAACCCCTCCGCTCGGGCAGGATATGACACAAGGTCAGTTTTTAAGCGGAGTTTAACAGGTTTGAATTCAGAGTTTTCCTTCTCCTAGACTAGTTGCCTCACCAAGGCTGAAGAACCTAGTCCGTCCTACTATTTACCCATAGCTGGAGGGGGAATAAGGGGGTTCATACCTTTCCCAAGGGTATTTGCCCGAAAGTGAACGTAATATCGCGACTGGAGTACGAACTCGCGTACTACGATTCCGCAGTTCATCGCTTTAACCATTACACCACGAGGACACCCCTAGAAGGTGTTCGTGTTGAAACAGTTATCGATGTAGAAGTAGAAGGTGCTCGTGTTGAAACAGTTATCGATGTAGGAAATGGGTTCAAGTTTTCGCCTTGAACAAGGTGACTTTTTACATTGTATATAACATTAATAAACTTAGAAAAAAATATAAATCCAAGTATTCTCCCCCCAGAGATGAGGAAATAGTAGGGTAGCCTGTGCACTTTACCCTCGTATGGCAGACTGTCGAGGAGAATGAAAACCAAAATTAATCCAGTTATAGATCAGGAGAGGGATGAGTAGTGTCCCTGGAACCAAACCAGGTGTTGGAAAAGTTGACTTTGTGTGTTTGTGTGTGTGTGTGTGTGTATCTTTTTTTACGTGTATTGTGGTGAAGAATGTTTTCTGGTTGAGATGTACAAAGATGGATACAAATTCGGTGCAAATCAGAATTAGAAAACCAAATGGAAAGAAGCAGAGACTGCCCACTCCTCTGGGTTACATAAACATAACCTATGCTTCAATCTGATCCATTGTTCTCTAATCTTACCGAACGTTTCCATGTGAAACCGGAAGAATCCTTTTTTATTAATGTTTCGTTAGACTTTACAGCCAGTCATCTTATAAAACATGGAGGTTTATGAATAAACTAATTTTTCAGGGAAGTGAGTATTACAATGTGGAAAATTGTTGTTGCTAAAAGAGATATTGCTTAAGTATAAAATTTGAAGAGTAAGTGGATTGTAAGACGCAGGACGTGCTTACATTTATTGGCTTCAAGATTGTACTTAACAAGGAAGATTTATTGTATTATGCAATCTAATGTACGTGGTATATGCAGAAGTTTCCAGCGTTCCCTTTCTGAGTGATTAAAGCAAGATCCACTGTTGAACTTGACGCCAACGTACCAGATACACTGGTCAATTTCAACCAATGAATTCACAACAATTGAGGTAAGATATAAACCGTTTGTCTATAGACACGGCGAAACGAGTTCAAATTCAGGACAAGACTGATTGCATTTCACATAGCACTAATACCCTTGGGAAAGGTTTGAATCCAATTATTCTCCCTCCAGCTATGAGTAAATAGTAGGGCAGACTGAGTTCTTCAGCCTTAGTAAGGCAACTAGTCTAGTCTTTGGTTCTCTTAATTCACTTCAAGTTATCTACACCCCGAGTTGTCTTGTAAAAAAGCTCCCTTGAGTTATCATAGTATGTTGATTTCTATTTGCTTTTTATCTCCGCAAGTCAGGCAAAAGGGCATCTCTCGTCCTCTGCACACTGGTCTCTAAAGTCCAATAGTATCTCGATTTCTCTTCACTTCTTTATCTCCGAGAGTTTGGCATAAGGGCATCTCTCTTCCATCTGCACAGGTCTCTATCATACTATCTCGATTTCTCTTTGTTTCTCTATCTCCATGTTCGGGCAGAAGGGATGCATTATTTCGGTCTCTGTTCGCTTTTTTCATAGTGTTGTATATCGGTAGGACAGCATGTCGTTAAAGCAACATTTAATACGTCTTTTCTCTGCTTCTCAACTCTGGACAGTCTGTTGCAAGCTCAGAGCTCAAAACGACGCAAATCCAGCTGTCCGTTGGAACTCTCCGTGAAACTCTTCGAGAGGAAGAAAAAACATTGTATTTTGTGTACATCTATATTGGATGGGTAGTGATGGTGGGCGAAGCTAAGAAACATTAAACTTCTAATTAAATAAATTTCCTCGACTTGACCTCTGACATATGGTGTTATATATATATATATATATATATATATATATATATATATATATATATATATATATATATAAGCGTATATGAACGGATTCCATGGGAAGCAACATAATGGAATTGAAGTAAGGCGGATGAATCCAAAGACAAGTAACGACGTGCTTCGCCTGCCTTTCGGCGGAAGAACATCATAGGTAAAAGTACAGGATCAAATAGTCCAGTCGGGAAATTCTGTGACTCATTAATAAGAGTAGCGTCTATTCATAAAGGAAAAACAGATAAGAAAAAAAACTACCGTTACTCGAATTAAAACCATTCACTAAAATCGCATTGCCCTTCGCGTGGGTAATAAAAGTTCTGTCTTTAGTGTTCAATAAATTGTCTACAGAGCTCAAACTCAAACGAAAATTACCGAGATGCAAAGTCATATAACGTAGAACATTTAACACTGTTAAACACTTACCTGTGTTGACGGCGTCTACAGCTGAGTATAATATATACATCATATGCACACAAGAATAAAGACCCTACAATAATGAACTATGACTGAAATATCACGATACTGCAATGGATGGACATATGTTTCTGTACCTGCATCAATAATACTTGGGTGTGTCCCCGTGGTGTAATGGTTAAAGCGATGGTCTGCGAATCGTAGCACGCGTGTTCGAACTCCAGTCGCACTATTACGTTCACTTCGGACAAATACCCTAGGAAAGGTATGAACCCTTTATCCTCCCAGCTATGGTTAAATAGCACCACCATTATCTTCTACAAGGATGGATTTGACATTAAATAACCCACGAAGGTTGATATGCCATTAAAACAAAGAAACCAAACCAAACCAATAATACTTCTCAGTCCTCGTGCCTTAAAATAACTAAAAAAGAATCGAGAGAATCCAACCAAGAATGATGTGTGCTTCATTTAATACAAACCCTTCGTAACGATTGTCTCAATGATGAAACACACATCATCAACTTCTATGACAAATGATCTTCCCTTCTTTGACACATTCCGAAGCAGAACGTTTTAATCATCGGTGGGGACATGAATTTTCAAATAAGGAAAGTCGGAAATAATAAATTCTTCTTGCACAACTCACCAGACAGAAATGGGGAATAACTCGCAGATTCCTCAACTGGCAAGCCAAAATACTTAACAAAAAAGTAGGAGGAAACTTTGATCGAAAAAAAAGTTGGCTACACTAGTCGAGGGTGACCTAAAGTTTCCTTTTCATTAGCTACTACAACAAGAAGTAGGGGAATGCATCTTCTTTCCTAGATTGGTCCACTTTACCCTCGATTCGTACGTTATAATACTGAGTGTTAAGAAAGGCGGCATCAAGTACCATTTTTGAGTCTTTGGATAACTCGACTGGAATTGAACCCAGGTTTCCGGGCCATTAGCGAATACTCTACCAACTAGACCAATATACCGGTATTACTATGAATCTACAACTACATAAATAGCACAAAATCACTGTTAGATTATATATTTACATAAAAGAAGAGGATAAAAAGAACGCTGTGAACTGTGAGGCATACTCCCGCTTTTGAACGCGGATCTTTCCATCACGAAATTGCCTCGGCAAAGATTCGTCTGAATTTACGCAGGATTAAGATCCAAACAGTAAAAGCTTCACAATATGATTGGTCTTCAATTATTTGTAGCGGCGATATTAGAAATCAATATATCTTCATTGGAAGAAACAAGTCTGATACTCTTCAAGAAACATATGAAAGACATATTCCGAATCACAGATATAAATACGTTGTTACCGCTCATTTCGAAGCAGCAGCCGAGTGAATTTCAATCAAACGAACCACCAAATGTAGAGTTCCATGTGAAGTAATAGCAATTAGATAAGAACCAGATAATATGAACAATCATTCTTCCTTAATAAAAGAAAACCAGGAATTATTGGCCTTTTCTTAAACGAAAATACAACAGAGTTCATGAGTCAAACGAGAATAAGTCATCTCGACTTTAAAGGGCAGAGCTCAGATTAGTATTCACATACCTCGGCAGTATTATCTCATTTACTGAAAATTATGCCAAGATAATCCTAGCGAAGGCATCGACTGTTATTAACAGGGTTATTGAAAATATTGAAATCAGATCTCTCCGTTAAAATAAAACGGGATTTATTCCATGCTATGGCTGTATACATACTAATGTGTGGGTGCACTACATATATGCTAACAAAACACATGGAGAAAAATCTAGATCCGAAGTACACGAAAATACTACGTGCTGTTTTAAATAAATCCTAAAAGCAACATACCTAATAACAGCAGCTTTACGGTCACTTAGCTAATATCTAAAAAAACATTCAAATAAAAGAAACAAGACATGCGGATCACAGCTCGAAAAGCCATAATGAACTAATATATGATGTTCTTCTATGGGCCCCTACACCTGGACGCGCCTGTGTTGGATGACTATCATGCCGGAAGTGATGAATGATAAAGACATATATATATATATATATATATATATATATATATGTATATATATATAGTCAGGGGAAACCGTGCTGAAAGTGAGGCTTGATGATTATGATATATATATATATATATATATATATATATATATATATATATATATCATTGACCAAGTGGGCAGATTTTTCACCAATGATCTGGAAGATATGCGTTCAATCCCAGGTCATGTCATACCAAAGACTTTTAAAATGGTACTTGATACCTCCTTGCTTAACACTTAGCAATATAAGGGACGTATCGGGCGTAAAGTGGAGCAATCCAGGAAAAGGTGTTGTGCCCCTCCCCTACACCTCAGTGTAGTAGCTATTGAAAATAGAGCCCTTCTGGTCACCTTCGACTACGGTCACCAACTATATATATATATATATATATATACATTTGTAGTATGTAGCTAATTTCAAATGAAGAATTATATTAAGATGATAATACACACACACACACACACACAAATATATATATATATATATATATATATATATATATATATATATATATATTGAGAGATTGAGACATATATATTTATATAGATAGAGGGATAGTCAAATTCTAGACGGAGCCGTAGCCGTTATACTTCGTGATATACCCTTCGGAATGGTATGAATCCCTGTTTTTCCTGACAGCATCTATGGGTAAATAGGACAAACTCTCTCTCTCTCTATATATATATATATATATACGAGAGTCTATACAAAAGTTCAAAGCCTAATCCAGAAAGAAGACCAAAGCTTAACATTTTTGTAGCACACACGATCACTTCTTGTAAGACTCGAAAAAACTAATTATCATTTTAAAAGACATGTTAATGAATAGCTACAAGGCATATGTGCTCATCTTTCAGGTTGAAGTTTAGAATATTTTGAATTACACTCATATAAGTATATATGGCTGTGTGGATGTCTAATTATAAGATGATAATCGTGCAGACATACATCCATACACCAGCATTTGTTTTTTCCCCATAAAAATCTCTATTTGATTTTTTATATTAAGCTTTGACTGAAGTCCTTAATCAGAGAGCATCCAGGGAGAATTGAACTCATCCCTCATTAGTTTCTATGATATGCGAGACAAACCTCCTTACAATTACTCGACGATCATGCGCCCTTGAAAGCTGGACTTGTTGATAAATTATAGTGTCTATTCAGTTCATTATATTTCCCGCCTGTGAGTCAGTAGTGATTCCTGGAGTGTAATTGTTAGTTTTATCGACTCCAGGGAATTGGATATCGATCTGTGTACTAGCCCATCTGTTTCAACTGCTTCGCCAATTTAAGACAAGATAACTAATGCCTTTATGTACTTGAAATGCGTCAAAATTGCTCGAGGTGTTCTGACAGATTACAGCCACTCAATTAGAATCGGTCATGGGGGATCACGTACATTTACCATATTAGTATCTAGTCAACTCCATTCTTACTTTTGAAGGGTTTGTTGATAATGCCTCGATATATATATATATATATATATATATATATATATGTGTGTGTGTGTGTGTGTGTGTGGATGTGAGTGTGTGAGTATATATATATATACGGGATAAATTTTTAATGTGAATATAATTGATAACGACATTGATTGTCCTAAATATTATCGTAAATATAATTGATCACTTTGAAGTTTGACTATAAATACGCATGTAAGGAAATGGAGACTGGTTTAATTTAGTACTCATGTGCTTGATTCATTCTAGGTCAGATTATGACATGCCAGTAAGAGGATCTTGGTCGAGGCCGTGAATGATAATTTCATTTATAGGCATGTCAACCCATCTTGGGTTACTCTATGGTAAGAAGATTGGAATGTGCTTTCATTGTTCATTTATATTAGGATTTTTGCGTTTTCGTTTCCTAACATTCTTTTCACACTGTTATACGACATAATGCATTTCTATCTAATACAAATAAGTCTTCATTTCTATTACTAATATCGATGTATTTTTATGTAAATATTTCAGTTTTATGATTGATGTCTGGATATAGTTACATTATTTTAAGTAACTAATAATAATTCTTACTAAAAAAACTATTATCATCGAGTCGCGCTAATGGTACAGATTTCCTTGACTATCTCTCTCTCTCTCTCTTTCTCTCTCTCCATATGTTCCTATCGCCCATCACTCCTGGCAGGTCTTCCAAACTACATACTGTGTCCTATATAAGTCATTGCTGGTCAACCAACATAGGCACGACCATTTGTAGGGGTCCGTGGGAGAACGTCACTTATAAGTTCGTATTGATTCTCAAACAGTGTCGGGAAGAACAATTATGACTTCAAATAAATTCAAATCTTTTTCTGATATATGGCTTCAGGTAATCGTATCACATGAAAATGATTCCATAACTTAACTATTTGTTCCATATTTGGGACCCTAACTGGTACTATCACTCCGAGGCAAAGTGGACGTGAAAATAATAGGGGTGTTCCACACTCATCAGATCTCTGGAACCTGAGAATCACCTGTTTAAAGTTACACCCAGGAAAACCCTATTAAGGGCTGGGGATGTTTTACCTCTCTGCAGAAGATACAATCAGTGTATCGTAAACCCCACTAAAGGGGCGAGCAAACGAATGAATCAGCTTGACCGCTGGCTACGGGTGAAAACTCTATATAACGCAGGTTTTATTTTATTATTTTAAAGAAATATACTAACGTGCATCTTTATTCTTATTGTTTTGATCATAGTATTTATTGCGTGATCGAAACATTGCATTAATAATCCATGCTCTGGTATATGCTTCTTCTGACAATATTTCATTTTTTTTCTTTATTCTCGAATCTCGCATAAGTCAAATGACTAGGACTCGCTTGGTACTGTGAATTTTTAATAAGTGTATGAAAAGATTTACGCTATCAGCAGGTATTAAAATGTGTATAAAATAAATCGCAATTTCATCCATGCAGCGATTGTGTCAATTCTAAAAGATGGATGCACCACATGGTCGTTGACTAAGTGTAAACACTAGCCATCAACTGCACAACAATGCACCGTGCCAGATTAAACAAGTCAAGGAAGTAACATCCCTAAAAACCAAAAATGCGGAAAATTACTACCTATCTCTAAAATCATTGAAATAAGACGAACAAGACTTGTGGAACATTGCTGGAGGAGTAAGGAAGAATTCATAAGTTATGTTTTCTAATTGATCCCTTCACCCGGAAATCCAAATGTTGGTTGACCAGCAAGAACGTATCTACAACTGCTCTGTACCGAGAGCAATAGAAGATAGAAACGAATGGGGAGAGAGCAAGAGTCAGGGAATTTAGTGCTCGAAGCATTACATGACGATGATGATACTCTGTGTCGTTTATATTTTTAGATAAGAGCTCTGAGATTTGTGCAAGCTCATGATACATATAAAAATAAATTCAGTGGCATTTATAAAATAATTCACAAATCAAGGCGATGCTATAATTGGTCATGTCACTTTTTAAGGCAAACAGATTTTAGAGAATATAGGGGGTATCAAAGCTTACCTTTAACACCCAATGCAAATTTTTTCCTAACTAGTAAAAGCTTAGTAAATTTTGTTTTTCTATTATATATTTAAAGGAACACACACACACACACACACACACACACACACACACACACACACACATATATATATATATATATATATATATATATATATATGTATTATATCAAGGAATTTAGGCTGCGACCCATGGGTTTCATGTAGTTTTTACAAAACAACAATCATCAAACATAATGTATGATAATAATGAATATATAAATAAATATATATTAGATTTATAATAATGAATAAATAAATTTATGTAATAATAATAAATATATATAAATAAATATAAATATAAATATATATGATAATGAGTAAATGTATATAAATAAATGAACATATATTAGATTTATATATGTAATGCCATGAAATTTAGTTTGCGATCCCTGGGTTTCATTGAGCTTTTACAAAACAACAAAAATTATGATTGTTGTTTTGTAAGAGGTCTAAAAACCCAGGGGTCGCAGATTAAATTCCATGGCATTAAATATATAAATCTAATATATATTTATGTATTATTATATAATAGCACTATCCTAGATATTGGACACTTCGTATTATATTGCAGTTGGTTCGCCACAAACACACAAAGAGACTTAGTGAAAACCAACAATATATATATATATATATATATATATATATATATATATATATATATATATATATATATATATATATATATATATATACTTGGTGAACATGCAGACAGTTTAAAACGCATCGTATGCTCAAGGACTGGCCAGTAGAATCGGATAAAACTTAAAAGAAATTTAGATATTTCTTTTTATATCTGTTTTATGACAAAAAGTTTCATATATCAATGAAGGCACAATAATCAAATGAAATTTAAGAATAAATGGACGAATAAAAAGAATTATTGAAAACGGAGTATCCACTGAAACAAGCAATGAATGACTTCATGGCGTAGCAGGTACTGGTGGTGTAAAGATCATCGTTGTTGCCAATGGACATGGCCACACGAGTTCAAACCCTAGACGAGGCTGATTATATTTCACATAGCAATAATACCCATGGGAAAGGTATGAATCTAATGATTCTGTCTCCAGCTACGGGTAACTAGTAGAGTGTGTTCTTTAGCCTTGGTTAGGCAACCAGTCTAGGAAAACTCTGAATTCAAACCTGTTAAACTCCACTTAAAAAATGACCTTTTGTCACATCCTGACCTTGAAGAGGAGGTTGGGTAAATACTGACTTCATAGTGTTGTAACAGAACAATGAAGACTGGAAAAAAGAATACACGAATAATTTTTCATTATTCAAAGTATAACACCAAATTTAGTAAAAACTGAAAAGATAGTGAAAGTATTGTCGCAATTAGTTTCATCTGACCAATTTTTATCCCCGGGATAAATTTTTTCATTAATTTCGGTCTTATACTTTTTAAAAGCGGAATATTGTTTTTCTTTTCTTTTATTCTTCATCTTTCTACCAATAAATACTAATGGATCACCGAATCACCGACGGAAGGCCATATCTAATATTAATTACCAAGAAATAAATTATTATTTCAGCGAACAACAGAGGGAAAATAAAAGAAAATGAAAAGAGTGAGGAATTCTTGGATCTTGCCAGAAAATAGAAAAAGACGAGGAACATACGGGTGACGGTGATACCAATTGTTGTTGGTACACTTGGAATGGTCTCCAATCACTTCGAAAAGTGGCGGGAGGAACTGACAATCAGAAGAAGAATCGAGGTCACCCAGTAAACTGCATTGCTAAAAAAACTTAGAAGCAAGCAGGAGACCTAAAGTGACTTGTTGCCACTCAGTTCCTTGTGAAAAATCACCAGTTAAAACTAGTTTGAAGAGCTCACGAGAAATAGAAAAATTATTATAATTCAGAAGAATGCGAGAATTCAGAGAAGATTTTCTGTCACTCAGACCTCAGGGAAAAACTATAAGATATATCTGATATGAATATCTATTATTACTACTACTACTAATAGAAATAATTGTGAAGTGGGCAAGAGATGAATATTTTATCATACCACCAAAGGTAAATACACAAATCAGAATCTGGACAAAAGAATGAATCGCATAAAATTCTCTAGGACTTAGATATAAAAACATGTCACCTTATCTAAGACAGAAGACCAAACCTGTTTATTGACAAAAATAAAATACAATAAAATAACCTACTGCCAAGTATGGTTTGCCTTTTATACGGACTACAGAATGGTAAAGAAAGGAAGTGAAAACATACAAATATATGGACCTTGCCAGAGAACTAAGAACGCTGGGAACATGAGGGTGACGGTGAAAGCAATTGGAGTTGGCGCGCTTGGTACGGTCCACAAAAGCTTTAAGAAAAACCAGGAAGAATATAAAATTGGGGAAAGAATAGATATCCTCCAGACCCCAGCATTGTTAAGATCGGCTAGAATACCCAGAAGAGTCCTGGAGACCTGAGGTAACTTGTCGTCACTCAGACCTCAGTCACGAATCACCAGCTGACGCTGGTATGAAAAACTCACAAGAAGTAAATTGATAATAGCTCCATTATTGTTTACGGTTATTATGCAGATAGACAGATAGATAGATTGAGTCTTACTCTTTTACTTTTTCTACATTCAAATACAAACTCTTCCATTTCCAAACTCCGACATTAACAAGCTTTAACCCACCTCCATTTCCATCTTATCACCTTTTCTTAAATCAGCTAAGATTTCTCTCTTACCTTTAAATAAGTACATCGTTATTTCCTAGCCGAGGGCATCTTTCGAAACGTTTGTGAGAAGTAGCTTAATCCATTCACAGACCGCCACTCTTTCCCATCACTTTCTCTCTCTCTTTCTCTTTTCTTTCTTTCTTTATTTCCTGATATCATTATTTACTTACGTCCGCTCCTTCACTTTCCCCAGATCTTTGGCCGACGCATCGCCATTTCACGTCGCAGGTCCCTGTCCTTATTCATTAGCGCACAAAATGGCGCCGAAAAACTGATGGTAGCTGAATGAATAATTTTTTTTTTAAGTAGTAATAATAATAAAAGAGAATCACGCAGTATGTTAGATGAAATTCTGTAATGTATATTTTCTGTTATTCTGAGTGTCAGACTCGACGTTAAAGACTTTTATTTTCCACAGGAAACCTTAAATAATTGTATATGCTTATCCTGTCCGTCATTCGCCTTCTAACATAACAATAACTGAATTGTAATTTTCAAAAGTACAATATAATCTATTTCAAAGAATAATTCTGCGACATATTTGTATCAATACGGTGAATCAAACATACATTCATTTTATAGACTTTTACTTCAAAGCCTATTTCATGTACAGAACTAACGACTCGGATATATTTTTCATGAATTTCATCCTCGCGAAGTTTTTACACAATTAGTAACTGACGATTTTTATTGGAGACAAAGTGACAGCAAAACTCCAAAGCTGTTCAAACCGATCTCTGCAGTGTTGTGGTCTGGACAATCAGAATTCTTCGTTGTAATTCTACTTCTCCTGTTTCCTATTCAAAAGGTCTTTGGTATCTTTTCAATTGCATCTAATTTATTTGGTATTTCTAATACCTTCAAATTCTACAATTCTTTTTAACTCTCTGGCAACGTTCTGATATAAATACTTTTTGCACTCGTTTATTTGAAATCTTTAATATCCTGGAACTCTATAATTTTCATTAGCACACGCGTTCATTTCTTTTGATTATTACGACTTGGATTTTTGGACTGGAGTCGGTGAACCATTTTTATCTCAATGCCCCCGAGAATTTTGAGGTTCTTTTTTCCTAGGAGAGTTTCTCATTTGTAGAGTGTGTTTCACAGTTTTTAAAATAAAGCCGCAGCCACAGATTTTTCTTGTTGAATTTTATTCCCTTTTCTCTGTTCATATTATGACTCAGAAATAGCTAATATTTTGATATATTTAACCAAATATTATGCCTTCGATGATGGAGTAGTTCTTTTATCTGAAGACGTATTGCGAAACTACGTCTTTCAAGATTATTCAAGCAAGATAAAGAAGGAATTGACAAGTCATTCATCTCAACTGAAACCCCTCAGATTTTTTATGGGGTTCCTCAGACACAGAATCTACCAGGAACCCCCCTGCACGATTGCGATTATTTAGGGGGAATGCGCAGGCTTCAACAACAACTTTGCAAGCCACTTTTAACAGATCATTCAACTGAACTGTGGATGTCAGGAGAATGTACTCCTGGGCTTCCTTCGACATTTATTGTTTATCAATGAAATAAAACTGATACAGGTCCTAAAATGGTATCTTTCTATCTTTCAATAAATCTAATTTCCATTAGTCTATCACTTGCAGTCCTTAATTTGAGTCCAGTTAATTTATTTACCAATTGTGAAACATGCAGATCATATGCTCATATGTTAGGATTATTTTACTCTTTTCAAATTCTTCACCATAGGTCTATGTTGTTTTTTTTTCACAGAAACCTGAGTTATAGCCAGGCTCTTCAGATCTCTAGGACTCGTCTAAGTTTTCGAGCTGATTTCAACGGGGCTTTTCTCTGAATGGTATTTATTCTACACATGATATCCAATTCCCCATGTCTCTTTTCCAGGGCTTTCAGAACCGTTCCAATGGCTCCAACTACAAATGTTTCCAATGATATTTTTCTGTTCAATAACATTTTTGAGTTATTCGGTAAAATCCAGGTATTTTTCCAATATTTTTGCGTTCTTTTATTTTCAATCTATGCTCCCATGGAAGAGCAAAATCCACTAGATGATAAGTTATATTCTTCGTAGGAAAAACTATATCTGCTCTTCTTGACGAGATTTGGCATTCCATTTGTATTGCAAAAAACTCAATAATTCTACATTGTCACATCATGTGGGATGGACTCTACATTATACGTACACGATTTGGCAGTATGACTAAGTTTTATTTTATTGCCCATTCCCTCTACGTCACATTTCCCACTCATTAACGTCCTCTATTTTTCCAAGTACATTTAACTCACTTATTATCTGATTGACTGTTTTATCTCTCTCACCATATGACCTACACTTTCTGTTTTACAGCGTAAAATCAATTTTTGCTTTGACATGATTAGTTCTTATAGCATCTTCTGTCGCTATTAAAAGAGATTTAATTTCTCTTTTCAAGTTCCCCTTTGAAGCCTAAAGAGTCCATAAATGTGTTTTTATTGTTGTTTTCCTATTCGTCCTGGGAGGTGTCCTTGTGGTGTAATGGTTAAAGCGATAGACTGCTGAATCGTAATAAGCGAGTTCGAACTCTAGTCGCGCTATTATGTTCACTTTTGGGCAAATACCCTTGTGAAAGGTATGAACCCTTATACTCCCAGCAACTGTTCTTCGAGGAGAATTGCTTTGACATTAAATGACCCACAAAGGTTTATATACCATTAAATAAAGAAACCAAACCAAACCTGTTCGTCCTAACTTTAATCTTGTTGATATTTTTACAAGCTTCCGTCTTTCTTTACTGTTTTATATAAATCATTTGAGTCCCTAAATGGTTATATGTACGTGATCCTCTTTGTTGGAGAGTACTCTTCTTTCTTTTGTTTCTCGACAGAAAATATTTGTTTATTTCATCTTTCGAGATCTCTATGATTCATTAGTCTGGGTTTTTGTTTTGTCCAGTTTTTGAAGTGTACAGAGTAATATATAGGAGGTACTACCCAAATATTTAGTTCTTGGATTATATTTCTGCTGCAGAGGTGTTTTTTCTGTCAAGAAGTAGTTTTTGTTATTCTACGGTATTCCTTCTTTAACTTTTCTTTCAATTCCGCTTGCTCAATGATAGTCGTTTCTAATATTCCCCGATACTTACTGGGGATCTTTCTTCCTACATGAATTCTGATGCTTTACTTGCGGATAAGTTCTATTCCTACCGTAGTCTCTCTTTCCCATTATGTCTTTATAAACCAGAGACATTATTAATCCGAAATTCCATTCTTATATTTTGGCTGGAGATGCTCATAATTTCCAATAGAGTTCTTTTTTCATTATCATTCCATGTAAATATCATCCACACACACTCTCTCTCTCTCTCTCTCTCTCACACACACACACATATATATATATATATACTTTACAGCGTTTTTATAAATTTGTAATTTCCTTCAATTGTCTTTGTAGATTATTCAGTAACATCATAGCAATAATAGAAGTGGCAACAGTAAATTTCCATACGAGACAACTCTTTGAATTTTTACTTCTACATGATTTTGCTCTCCCACTCTCTATCTTTGTATATTGCACGTGACCTATTTATCATTTACGCTGACATCTTCAAACTTTTCAGACATTCTATTATCTATGTCTGCAAGATTTTATCATATGCTTTTTTGTTGTCTATCCTCGTAACGGGTTCATTTTCACACTTTGTTTTTACTTTCTTTAGAATATACAAGCCTAGATATTATTGACTATTTATCTAGTTCCTTTGTGTCATCATTTCTGTTCTTTTGGAAATAGATCGCAGTTTTCAAGAGAGCAATAGATTTCATCTCCCGTTTTTATCGTTAGTTTTCCACTTTATAGGCAAACAGATTTCTGACCCGTAGTTGCTTTGGATGGTTCCATTATTATTATTATTATTATTATTATTATTATTATTATTATTATTATTATTATTATTATTATTATTATCGAGATTTTCTCATCCGCTTTAACTAATGGTTTCCCTCTAGAATTTGAGTGACATGTCACCTCAGGCCTTCATGACTCTTCTCAGTATTTTGGTCGATGTCTAAAATGCTGTAGTTTGGATGGTTTCCACTCATCCTTTTTATTTCCCATTCCTCCAATCCTTGTATCAATCCTTTGGTGACAGTACCAAGAGCACCATTTACAAATGATATCACTTTCATGTCTCACAGTTTGTTTTTTTTTCAATTCTCTATCATTGTCAAAGTACCTATGTTTCTTTTCACTTTCTTTCAATTTTACTCTGTGATCAGCGGGGTCACCAAAGTCCACAACTTGTCAGGTTATCTTTTTTTTTTTATTGTTGAGTATTACTAGCTCTGGTCGTCAGCTCGAGATTATGTGATCCGTTTACATCTCAAAATCCCAGAGGGTTTTGTGCCTCTCATTCTTCTAGACAGATTCTGGGTTTAGCATATTCTATTTGTTCGTAAGGTCAAATGTAAACATCTTGTACAATTCCCAGGGGATCAATTTCCAAATGGGGGTGTCCTCGTGGTGTAATGGTTAAAGCGATGGACTGCGGAATCGTAGCAAGCGAGTTCGTACTCCAGTCGCGCTATTACGTTCACTTTCGGGCAAATACCCTTGGGAAAGGTATGAACCCCCTTATCCTCCCAGCTATGGGTTAAATAGTACCACTACTTTTCTTTTAGGAGAATGGCTTTGGCATTAAATAACCTACCAAGGTTGATATGCCATAAAACAAAGAAACCAAACCAAATCAATTTCCAACCCAGTAGTGTCTAGTCTAATGCTTCATGGCGCTTACTTACAGTATTCGCTGATTATGAGAGTGATCGTTTCGTTTCTATCACCATATATCTTGCATCTGCTACTTTGTTGCGTCTTGCCTATTTTTGCTTTGACTTAAATAGTACTTATGATGTTGTTCTGAGCTGCTATCAGAAGAGATTCAGTTTCTCTCTTAACACTTCCCTTTTCTTATTTATGTCCAAGTTTTCTCGTGTGAAGTTCCACTTATTTGTCGCCTGAAATATCCATAGAGTTGTTTTTTTCCCTTTTTTTGTTTTCTGGTTACTTTTGTTCTGTTCATTCACCGGACATTGGCATAATGGTTAGAGTGTTCGCCAATGGCCCGGGAGACCTGGGTTCTAATCCCAGGTCGAGTCATACCAATGACTCAAAAATGGTACTTGATGGCACTCAGCATTATAATGTAAGGATCAAGGGTAAAGTAGAGCAATCCAGAGAAAGGAGTAGCGCCCTCTCCCCTACACCTTGGTGTAGTAACTATCGAAAAGGGAGCCTTCGGGTCATCCTCGACTATTGTCGCAAACTTTACTTTTTTTTTACTTGTTCTGTTCATGCTTGTGTTGTATGTATTGTTTCTAGTTGATGTAATAACTCTTCCACCGAACATTTTTAATGTTTTATTCGAGTATTTGTATTGATGCATCGGGGCTGTCCTCAGTGCTGGTGAGTTTACTTCCTTCATATTTTCTTGACACATATAGTCTCCGTCATCAATGAGATGTAAGGCCTTATGCATCGTTATGTTTTCTTGTTCTGTGATCCATTTGTGAAGTTCTTCCCAGGTCCACTTCAAGAATGGTCCTGAGTATCTAACAAGGAGGGACGGCCAGGCGTTTATCCTTTTGATGAAAATTCTGATCTATAGTTTGGTTTCGAGGAGTTTTCTCATTTTCTAGAGATGTACTTATTAAAAAAAAATCTTTCACTTCTGCTTATTTGATGGTGTCCACTCCCAATATTCGCAAGTGTTTCCAAGTTTCTTTTCCTCCTAGCATTTTAATTTTTTATTTTTGTTTTGGAGTTCTATTCCTTTCGTCAGCTGATGTTTCCCACTTATCATTATAAGCATGGTGAATTTTTCTATGCCAAATTCCATCCCTATGCCCTAACTGTATATATTTACTACCTTTATTAGGGTTTCCAATTCTTTCATTTTTGTCGAAAAATTTGATGTAGTCTATGTACGATAGGTGATTGATCTTTGCCAGAAATTTAGTTAGTTTGTATCCAGCTGTGCATTTCCTAAATACGAGATTGAGTGGTATCATCGCTTTCACAAATTTTAATGGGGATAGCGCATATCTCTGGAAGATACCACTCTGGAATTTCACCTCAGGTAAGCTTTATCCCGCCAGCTGTCAGTTCCATCTCCAGTTTTTCATGATTTTGTCGATGAACGTTATGACTTTGATATCTTGTACAGTTTTAAAAAGTCTATTTTTCAGCCCTGCGAGATCGTATCGTTTGCACTTTTGTAATCAATCCACACCATTGTTACTTTTCTGTGCCTCATTTTGCTCTCCTTAAGGGCGTGTTAATCAATATATAGTAGCTCTCCTGTTTTTCAGGAAACAGTAAATATCCTCCTTAATTTGTGCCGTTAGTATTTTCCACGTCATACGTAGGAACGTTATAGGAAACCATAGGAGCTGCTTAAAGAATGAGAGAAATGGAAGGAAATGAAGCACTATGTGACTGCACAATCCAAAACTGTCTTGAAACTGTTATGGTAAATATTTGTTTCTTTAAATAAAGACTTGGTGTAGATGACTAGCAGTTGTTAATTATGTTGCTTTAAATCATAATGTAGACATCAATCAGAAGAACTAAAAAAAATGAAAGGGCAATATCCATTGAATGCTATATATTTAGTATTAAAATGTTCATCCAATGCCATTGATGACGACCATTAACTCCATCGACGTTGGACAAATAAGCAACACAGATGATTTCTTTTTACAGTGGTGAAGTTTTGTGTATAACCAGCGACTCCTTTTGGATAGGTTGATAACAGTTCAACGGTTCATTAGAATATCCGAACAACAAACTTCATATTGAAAAAAAAACAAACTTATTCTTTTAGATCAATTGCCCTATCAAAATTAAAAGACCTATCTTCCCCAGGAGGGCAAAAAGGTGATATATATCTTTTCTATAGGCAATATTATGAAAGAAAAACACAGACAGCCTCGTTGAGAACTATATCTGGATCCACCGTGTCCGATTCCTTCGATGAAGCACATTATACCAAAGGTGCCTGCAACATGTTGAGTTACATATGCTTCGAAAACGTGAAGATGCACTCAAAAAGTTTCTTGTGAAATCTCAGTTGATTAGAAAATGGAATAATTTTCGATACTCTAAACTATTTTATCACTATGTATAGTTTAATTTCCATAGTTACTTACTGGCGTTAAGCTTGCCTAACACTAGGCAAGATAGTCGGGGTATGCAATAGAGATAAAAGCGATACAGTATTCTTCAAGATTAACTCGCTAAACCCTCTTCCACGCTACAACCTACACTTTGATGATTTTCATGAATATGACAGAAAAATATAAATGATAGAATTTATGGAAGAAGAAGAAGAAGAAGAAGAAGAAGAAGACGAATAATAATAATAATAATAATATTAAAAATAATAATTTAAACGTGTGTATTAGTTCCTTACTTTAAAAATGTGTTTTTTTAAATGATAGCTATTATCGTTGCAGTGGGGTAACGTAGCATATAATTGAAGAGTTTTTCGTGAATGCATTTTAAGGCCTTTTTTTTTTTTTTTTTTCTGTCGTTCTCCGTCTCCATCAACTTTTCATGGGAGGGGTGGGTTCTTATGTTATTGTTATTGTTGGAGAAACCTAGTATTCTTTTACTTGCCGATATTTCAAAACATTTTGTATAGAACATATAATCAAGAAATACATCTTGCATCTATTCAGACCTGTGTGTGAATGGCTGGGTTATTTACAAGTGTATTTTGGATAATTCGCATGCAAGTTTTTTTTATTTTTTATTTTGCTTCACTTTTATATTTTTGCTTTTTTATTTTTTGGTTTCTTTTTTATTTATTTTTTGTTTCTTTTTTTTATAAAGGTATAGACTTTGTAAGAACACAGCATTTGCAAACGGATAAAGTTTGGAGAGAATGCAGTTAAAGTAGGGTGAGTCAAATGTGTTGCAATATTTTAGGGCGTAATAAAATGCCACGAGTACATCATATAAGCTAAGCAGTTGAAGCTGCGGAACTTACTAAATGCTGTTGATAGATTCTGATACGAGGATCATCAAATAAGTTTCCAGGCTTTTTTCGTATGAGCAGTTTTATTGATAGTACACACATGAAACTCTAGTCCCCTTCGAAGTAATCCTCTCCGGCTGCAATGCACTTGTACCGTTCCAACAACTAGGAGGCCCATGGAAGTCCTTTTGTGTGAGCGTGTCAATAGCCTTCCTGAGAGCCTCTTTTATCTCCTCAATTGTCTCATAACGACAGCTCCTGAGCTTTTGGAATAACCAAAAGTCGCAGGGAGCAAGGTTTTGACTATATGGAGCGTGAGGAACTTTCTTGATGCCCATCTTGGTCAAATAGTCTGTGACAAGGATGAAGTTGTGGACTGGTGTATTGTCCTGGTGGAAATGCCACTGACCCGATTTGAAGAGTGCTGGCCTCTTCCGACGGAATCTCTTCCTGAACTACCATAAAACCTCAACATAGTAACCCTAACTCTTTGGCTAATCAACTCTGGTATATTGACATCCTTACTCCTCCCACACCTCTCCTCATCCGTCACAGACTCCCTGCCTTCCTTGAATCTCTTATGCCACTCAAAAACTGATGCTCGATTCATGCAAGATGGTCGAAAAGCTGTCTGAAGCATTCCATACGTTTCTCTGGCATTTTTTCAAAGTTTCAAACATAATTTTATTGCATATCGTTCTTCTAAAATGTCCACACGTCCAGATTGCATTTTTGAAATTCACCAGCTGTGACAATCAGGATTTAGTAGTGCGTATTCCAATTACTGCTGTTGCTGTTGATTTGAACCTGAAATCATAAAAATTGGTCAGTCATCTCATAAAATGTATAGCAATAACATACTGAATTTACGACAATTTTAAATGCCTGGAAACTTATTGAATGCACGATGTAGTCCGTGCTATGATAGATTGTGCCAGGCTTCACAGCGTGATTTGAAACCTGTAGGAATGATCTCACAAATAGTCTGAGTTGGGGCTGTAGAATACACCGACTGTATCTCTGCAGAGGGTAATACCTAGCAAGTGTCCTGGATATGAAATCAAACAATCTGGAGGAGAGGCTCTAGTAAGGCTTGAACTTCGGGAAATGTAGAGTACGCCTTAATTGCCAACGCTTCCAGGCCCACATAAGCTTCGGAGTTGTAGCGCCTGATAAGATCCATCGATCAAATAGGACTGTTTGACATAAAAACTAAGTGTAAACAAATGACATGCTAGTTTTGAATTGTTAGACGTAGAGCTGTTTAACTATTTAACTATGTGTAAACAAATGACTGATGTTTAATTGAATTCTTAGTGTTACACAGCAACACTTGGAACAATTTAACCTTGTTAAATATTACGAAATTGAATTGTTTGTAATAGAACTGTTTGATTATTTAATTGTGTGTAAACAAATTACTGACGTTTAATTGACTTGTTAGTGATACATAGCTATATTTCGAACTATTCAACTAAGCTGGCTGAAGTTTTAAAATCATGCATATCTAATTTATATGAATAAACCGGATTTGGCTTTAAAACCTCTAATGGTTGATATACCATAAAACTTTATTATTCGGGAACATCTGTTTTACGAGTTCAAAGATGGCCATTAGACCACAGAAAAAATTGCAAAAATTAGATTTCTAAAAAGTTAAGTGCAGTACAGTAATTAAATAGATCAAGAAATTTAGCTTGGGTAGCAAGAACCCCGATGATTAGGCAAGGTCAAGTAGGTCTAAAACCGATGATTCTGGAATCATGACCATGCTATAGAAGAAAATCCGACGAGAAGCTCTTGGAGAGTATTAGGCGAGCTCAGCATCTCACAGGTCAGCGTGGTTTGTCACATTCATGTCGTTTGCGTATATATCCAGAGCAGCCAAAGTGTACCTTACGCTAACAAAATATTGCAAAACGTTTGACTCACCGAAGTATTGTCTATAAATGGATTACAGAGGTGCCCGTGGAGTAATAGTTATCGTCGTAGGAAATGGACTCAGCGACATGAGTTCAAATCCTGGACGAGACTGATTACATTTCACATAGCACGTATTCCCTTGGAAAGGTATGAATCCAATTATTCTCCCTCCAACTATGGGTAAATAATAGGGCAGACTGAGTTCTTCAGCCTTGGTGAGGCAACTAGTATAGGAGAAGGAAAACTCTGAAGTCAAACCTGTTAAAATCCGCTTAAAATTGACCTTGTGTCATATCCTGCCTGAGCGGAGGGGTTGGGTAAATATAGATAAAAGGATTACAGAGCGTTTTTAAAATATCACGGCAACTCTGAAGACGGATAAAAACTAAAAAAAAGTGTCTTAGATATGACTACTTTTAATGGTGGGGTTTCAATTCTGGGCATCTAAAGAGTTTGAAATAACATTTGATTGATATCACTCTTTGGTTCACCGTCAAAATATGTCATGGAGTGATCGCATATTACGTGATGATTTTAAGATTTTTAAAATCAGTTTTCTCAGAGGCCCTCTTTTTAAATGCATTGAATATTTTTTTAGAAATCAGATCAAAAATAATTCAACCCTCATTAAAATAATACTAAAAAAAAGTTCCCGTGAAAAAAAAAAATGAATGACCGACCCATCTGAGACGCAGAAAGGAATCATAAGTGCGTGTCAAAAAAGAAATAAAATGAATTAATAAATGAAACACCAGTTTGCCCACACACAAATAAAATAAATGACAAATTCCAGACAGCTTGGTGGCCATTTAAAGTGATGTAGACGGTATGGTTAGATAAAGTCTGAGGATTTAATTGAGGTTTTAAAATAATAATTCTTAGGGTCTGAAGAAAATGAAGGCTGGTCGGTGTAATATTGAAATAGGGTACTTAGAAATGGGACTTGCGAACGTGAAGTAAGAAGAGGGAATGATTAATTACTTTTTATTTACCTCTTTTGGCTTTCAATACAGGATCGAATCTTAATGGAAAGAGAGAGAGAGAGAGAGAGAGAGAGAGAGAGAGAGAGAAAGAGAGA
>CAUZXS010003155.1:67500-97500 GCA_963585895.1 Sepioteuthis lessoniana
TACCCTCGGGTAACGTATCAATACCTTTATCCTCCAGCTAAGGGTGGAATAATACAATAAGATTTTTTTTTGTTTTTTTAAAGTATAATGACCTTAGCATTTAATAAATTCTGATGGTCGATATGCTATTTATCAAAGAAATATATTTGTCAAGCGCCAACGTATGTCATAGTTTTTATATTAATTCCAACTCCTGTCTGCCGACTCATCAAAAATTAAAATTTAGTTTGATATTTTCTCTAAAAATCAATTACATGGTGGTCGAATTTAAGTTCATCATATATACCAACTTAAATTAATTTTGTAGGTACACATTAATTTCTTCATTAGTGTACTAATTACATGGAAAAAGAATATAGTGATATTTTCTCGCTTGGATTATGTGATAAAAAATCAAAAACTCAAAAATAAAATGCGTTCTCTCAAAATATTAAAAATTTTGTGAAAATTATCAAATTATCACAATATCAATGTAACCACCTGCTAATTTATCGATATGCCTTTATGTCATTTTAAAGTGAACACCAGATTATTTAAATCATATATATATATATATATATATATATATATATATATATATATATATATATATATATATATAAAGTGAATTTTATGAGCTTTAAAATTTTCCATGAGAGATGTGTTACCTAAAGCATAAAGGCATTCAAAATAAGAATTAAAAAGGCAAAGCGTATTGCATCAAGTCTGTCTGTCTGTCTGTCTGTCTCTCTCTATCATCCATCAGCTCCAATAGGTCTTCTAAACAACACACTGTGTCCGAAGAAAGTGTAAATACATATGGAATATGGAGCAAATAGGCCTAGAAGTACTTTAAACTTTTTAAACATTCAAAAGATTAACATAAAACTGAATTGATTAATTTAAAAAAGGATTATGCTATTATATATATATATATATATGCACTTACACACACATGATGCGTGATAAATAATAGTGAGGCATAAACATTAAGTGTTTGTAAATTTTAAAGTCTAAATAAAAAAGAGAGTAACGTATATTATAAGTGATGACTGCTGGACAACTAAATTGATGTCAATATTCTTAGAATTTTCTATTCATGTCAGAGTCAGTTAGCAAAACAAAGGCAACTTCTAAGCCAGACCCAGTAACTTTAACGAAATACATTGGGCAAAATGCAGGTTTCTATTACTGCGGTGCATTCCATATTTCACGGAGATACTTTTTTTTCCTGTTTCCCAAACTGTAAAGAAAAGAAAAAACTTAAAGGTAACATCTGAAGGTATGAGGAACACTAAAAGAAATATAATTTCAGAGATTCAACTTCAGGGAAGATGGAACAAATCCTACTAGCATACGGCCTACAAAAAAAAAACGTAGCAGCAATAACAATTCTCTACAGAAACACCAAAGTGAAAGTACGTTCACCGGATGGAGACACAGGATACTTCGACATTGCAGCAAGAGTACTACAAGGAGACACGCTAGCCCCATACCTCTTTATCATCTCTCTAGACTACGTGCTTAGAACTTCGATCGACCAAATCAGAGAAAATGGCTTCGACCTGACAAAGAAAAGAAGTAAAAGGTACCCGGCAAAAACAATTACCGACGCTGACTACGCCGATGACATATGGTTACTGGCGAATACACTTACCAAGCCGAAACACTACTGCATAGCGTAGAACGAGCCGCCGCAGGCATTGGCCTCCATGTCAATGCACACAAAACTGAATATATGTGTTACAACCAAACAGGCGACATGTCCAAACTTGACAGAACCTCTCTGAAACTAGTAGACAAATTAACCTACCTAGGAAGCAGCGTCTCATCAACCGAAAAAGACATCGACACACGACTAACGAAAGCATGGACAGCTATGGATAGGCTCTTGATCATATGGAAATCAGACCTGACCGATAAAATGAGACGCAGTTTCTTCCAGCAGCGGTCGTATCGATACTGCTATATGGATGCACTACTTGGACACGACCTAAACTGCTGAAGAAGAAGCTAGACGGCAGTTACACATGAATGTTTCAAGTAATATTGAATAAGTCGAGGCGGCAACACCCCACAAGGCAACAACTATACGGCCACCTGCCCCCCATCCCGAAAACTATACAAGTTAGACGAACCAGACACGCAGGACACTGCTGGAGAAGCAAGGATGAACTCATAAGTGATGTACTACTATGGACCCCCGCATATGGACAAGCAAAAACAGGAAGACCAGCACGAACATACATACAGCAGGTGTGAGGATACGGGATGTAGCCCTGAAGACCTGCCAGAAGCGATGAATGATAGGAAGAAATGACAAGAGAGGGTCAGGGATATCCGTGCTAGCGGCACGACATGATGATTATGATGATGTTATGTGGGTGTTTGTGTTGGTGTGCGTGCGCATAATTTATCAATAAGTCCGTAGTTTTAAGGTGATTAAAGGTCCTTTTTGATAAAAATTGCATTAATCCATCATAATCAATACATCTAAACAAATAACTTAGATCTATCATGCAGTGAAAATAGTATATTGAGATTCAAATCACTCTTTATCTCTATCTGTACCCACTTTCTTTCTCTCTCTCTCTATCAGTCACACACACACACACACACACACACACACACACACACACACACACACACACAAATCTATCTATCTTTCTATCTATCTTTCTATCTCTCTATCTTATATTGGATATGCATGTGCATAAATATATATATATATATATGTATATATATGTGTGTTTATATTTACTAATCTAATATCTACCAGTATTCACGGTACCAGAAAAAAACAAAAAAAAAACCTGGCCAGGAACAAGAGAAAAAAGTGTCTCGAATCACCGCCCAGGGGAAAAAGAAAAAAAAAATTGGGGTCAAAAAGAAAGAAAAGACCAACCTTGTCCGACCCCTTGAAAAAAATCAAGGGATACGCAGTCATTGGTCAAAAGAAAACCAAAAAAAAAACCCGCGAATCCTGCAATGCTACAATTACTAAAATGCTCAACACAAGACAATGGAGCCAATTATAAAATTAACCTAAATCGCGAGTCGAAAATCTACTAAAGTGTGTTTATATATATACATATATGTGTGTGTATGTGTGTGTGTTTGTATCATACTGAGAAAGAGGATGTTGGATTATTATTCAATGAAATATATATATATATATATATATATATATATATATATATATATATACGGCCACCTGCCTCCCATCACGAAAACTATACAGGTCAGACGAGCCAGACACGCCGGACACTGCTGGAGAAGCAAAGACGAGCTCGTAAGTGACGTACTACTATGAACCCCCACATATGGCCAAGCAAAAGCAGGACGACCAGCCCGAACTTACATACAGCAGCTATGTGAGGACACAGGATGTAACCCAGAAGACCTGCCGGAGGCGATGAACGATAGAGAAAAGTGGCGAGAGAGGGTCAAGGATATCCGTGCTGGCGGCACGACTTGATGATGATATATATATATATATATATATATATATATATATATATATATATATTAACAAGAATGGACTTAAAATGATATAAAATTTGGTATTTATCTTTTTCATATCATTATTTTATATACTTGCTCACTGTACGAGTTTCAGACTTGTACGTTTTATACACTTGAGAAAATGTGTACAATTGTGTGTATACATGATTATACATACGTGTACAGGTGTGGGGGCACATAGACACAGAATACACACACACACACATATATATATATATATATATATATATATATATATATATATATGCCAAAAAATGAACAAAACAAAAATCCTTTACGTAAACGGTTGGTCGTTACGGAAAATTGATTCCAGTGGGCTATTCTCAGACTCAAAACCGGGATTAGACAAAACAAGAACAACCCATAAAACAATGTTTACTATAAGAGTTAATAGGTGGAGCAAACCAGGAAATTACCTGGAAATTATAAGTAAAAATATCTAGAAATGACGTAAAAGTTCGAATCTCAAATAGCACACCAATATATTAAAAACGGATCATCTAATCCCGGCCAGAAGACCAGACCTCATAATAATCAACAAAAAAAAAAAGAGATAATCTGCAAAATTGTAGACTTTGTTGTCTCGGCGGACCACAGAATAAATCTGAAGGAAAGTGAAAAGAAGGATAAGTACCTCGACCTTCCTAGAGAATTGAAAAAGCTGTGGAACATGAAAGTAACGATTGTGCCAATTATGATTGGTGCGTTAGGCATAATAACTAAAGGATTATTAAATGGCCTGGAGGTTTTGGAAGTTGGCGGACGGGTAGAGACTATCCAAACGACAGCATTGCTAAGAACGGCCAGAATCCTGAGACGAGTCCTGGAGACTTGAGGAGACTTGCTGTCACTCAAACTCCAGTGAAAAACCATCAGCTAACACTGATGTGAAAAACCATCAGCTAACACTGATGTGAAAAACTCAAAAGAAGTAAATAATAATAATGCTAAGAAAGAGGACTCGTTAGCATTGAAGAGATTGACGACTCGAAGACTACATGAAAAATAGAAATCAAAGTCTGGTTATAGCGACCAGAAAAAACAAAAATAACGCAAGGAATCAATAGAACAACAACTAGAAAACAAAAATGGGAAGAAAATCAACTGTATGGATATTTCAAGCGACAAACAAATCAAATCTCAGACGAGAAGACTTCGGCATGATTAAGAAAATGGTAATTTTTAGAGAAAAAACTGATTCTTGTCTAATTGCATTATAAAACAACGTATCGATCCATTGGCCAAATGACTAGAGTGTTCGCCAATGGTCCAAAAGACTAGAGTTCAAACCTAGGTCGAGTCATACAAAAGACTTAAAAAATGGTACTTGATTCCACGTTGCTTAACACTCAGCATTATAAGGTAAGGATCTAGGGTAAAGTGGAGCAATCTAGGGAAAGGAATAGCGCCCTCTCCTACATCTCAGTGTAGTAGCTATTGAAAAGGGAGCCTTCGTGTCACCCTCGACTACAGTCGCCAACTTTACTTACTTTTTATGTTAAAGTAAAATAGACAAGGCACAACAAAATACCAAATATGGTGAATACCAAATATGGTGAATACCAAATATGGTGAATGAGACGGAATGATTTATCTTATAATAAGCGAATGCAGCAAATTAGCACAAAGAGAATACAAGACTAAAGACAATTAGTTTGGGGAGATGATCCAGTAAGAATTGTGCCAGAAAATGTTATTTGACCATACAAAGAAGTAGTATGTGTACAGCGTAGAATCCGTCCTGGACATCCACAAACTTTTTCTGGGATTTCGAGAAACAAACAAATCACCTAATCTCGTTCAGATGACCAGACTTAGTGATAGTCAACATAAAAAAAATTTAAAAAATGAGAACCTACCAAATAATGGATTTTGTCACCCGGGCAGACCAGAGAATAAAATTAAAAGAAAGAGAAAAGAGAAATAGATAAATGGCCCTAGCAAGAGAGATGAAAAAGCTATGGAACTTGATGGCGTCAAGGGTGCGCTTGGAACGATCTTTTAATGATTTATAAAGGGAATGGAAGACTTGAAATTCATAGGACAAGAGAGGAGGATATTACATTACAAAGATCGGGTAGAATACTGAGAAGAATTCTGGAGACTTGAGAAGTGTCGCTGTCACTCAAACTCCAGTGAAAAACCATTAGCCTACGTTGTATGTTTTACTCAACGGGGTTTTATATTCTTAAATAATATGTAACATTTGTGCTATCCTATATTAGAAAGAAAATTTTAGGCCATTATTAGTTACACACTTTTGTGGAAATGTTTCCACACATCACACTGGTAAGAGAGAGTGAGAGAGAGAGAGAGAGAGAGAGAGAGAGAGAGAGGCGGAAGTGGAAGAAAGAATTGGAGGGTTTGATGGTGCATATGCAAAAATGGCAATTTTTCCCCTGGGTTTTTAAAAAATCAAGCCATCTCCGGCCTCCATTGTAAAATACATAGTGCTTTTCACTTCCTATGCCTACAGGCTGCGACAGATTTAGAGATATGTATCTTGCCTGTGGGGAAATTTCCTTTATTTCAAATAATGAAAAGAAAAATGCTGAAAATAATATATAAAATATTTTTAATGTGGACATAAATATTGTGTAATATCCCAAATCTTCATACTCCCACTGATTTTCTTACCCTCGCGAATGTCTATCACTCTTTTGTATTTATATTTACACATATGTTCAAATATCGGCACATATTTGCACATGCGTTGCGATACAGCGACTGTATTCACCCTACAGTCCAACTTATGGTGGTACTCAAGTTTCATTAATCTTTTCCAAAAAAAAAAAAAGCTATAAAAATTAAAATAAAATTATTTTCATGGTTCGCACGATACCTTTCTACACACACATACATACATACACACACACGCACATGCACACGCGCTAACACACACATATATGTGTCAGTGTGTGTATTTGTAAATGTGTAAATAAATATCTAAATATATATAGATGTATTTATATATATCTATATGTGTTAATTTACACACACACACACACACACACAAACATATATATGTATATATATATATATATTACATTTATACACACACACACACACACACACACACAGACACACACACACAGAGACACAGAAACACACATACACACACACACACACACATATATATATATATATGTAAAGAAACCGAAACGTTGAGTTCATATAGAATAAAATTATACCCAGTGAAAAAATTATTTATTCCTTCATTCATACGAGTGAATTAGACTCGAAATTTGCAAGCAAATCGATGATTCGAATAGGTTAAAAATTTGTATCTTTTAATAATCTAGAAAGGACAAGATTTCTCAAATCATTTTAGGTATTCATAGTTAAAATTTTTTGAGTTAAGTCAAAAATTGTCGTGCATGAAGTTGCTCTAGAAAAACAAAAACTAGCTGGAAAATGACGATTCGTCAAAAAATGTAAAAATACGGCTTCACAATTTACTACATCATTTAGCATGGGAATTTGATTTCTCATATATATATATATATATATATATATATATATGAAACACTACTGCATGGTTTGGAACAAGCCGCCGCAGGCATTGGCCTCCAAGTCAATACACACAAAACTGAATACGTGTGTTTAATCAAACAGGCGACATTTCCACACTATACGGGGGCTCTCTGAAACTGGTAGACAAGTTCACCTACGTACGAAGCAGTGTCTAATCAACCGAAAAAGACATCGGCACGCGGCTAACAAAGGCATGGACTGCTATCGATAAGCTATCAATAATATGGAAGTCAGACCTGACCGATAAAATGAAACGCAGTTTCTTCCAAACAGCGTTTGTATCGATACTGCTATATGTATGCACTACATGGACGCTAACAAAACGGCTGGAGAAAAAGCTAGACGGCAATTACACAAGAATGCTGCGAGCAATATTGAATAAGTCCTGGAGGCAACACCTAACAAAGCACCAACTATACGGCCACCTGCCTCCCATCCCGACAACTATCCTAGTTAGACGAACCAGATATGCAGGACACTGCTGGAGAAGCAGGGGCGAGCTCATAAGTGATGTACTCCTATGGAACCTCACATATGGCCGAGCAAAAGTAGGACGACCAGCTCGAACATACCTACAGCACCTCGGTGAGGATACAGGATGTAGCCCTGAAGACCTGCCAGAGGCGAGAGAGGGTCAGGGATATCCGAGCTGGCGACACGACATGATGATAATGATGGTGATATGGGGGAATAACTAGTGCAGAATTAAACTTCACATCATTAGGAGTGTTAAACGAATTCGTTTATCTTTTATCTATTAATATTAGATTACGTTTTGATTTGTTTTGTTTATTTCATGGCATATTTGCTCTTGTCGGGTATTTAATGACCATCCCAACCCTACATTGTAGTAGAACAGCAGTTATACTATGTAATCCATTGATAAAGGGATACTTGAGTTCATGCCTTTTCCATGCATATTAGTCCGAAAGTGAACGTAATAATGCGGCTGCTTTTTTAACTTGTTTACTTCCCGGTCGCAATCCAACATTTCAGCTATTACCCCAAAGGGACTAATCCTGTACCAAATTTACCATATAGCGTAAAATTGGTATCGAGCAAAACCAAAAAATCATTTCGCCTTAATTCCTTGAAAAATGTATTTATTTATTTATTTATTGTTCTTTATTAAGTTTTATTTATCTGAAATGTAATTTTTTTAAATTCAATTAATTTTCTTTGTTGCTTTTTTTTCTTAGTATTTTGCTAGGTCAGCTCAATTTTTACCCTTTCATAAAAATGAATTCGAAACTTTGTATTTCAACAAAGGGTAATGCTTTTTCTCAATACATTCATTGCCGACAGTGCTTCCTTGTCCATTCGTCAGGGGCTAAAGAATACACCGACTGCACCTCTCCAGAGGAGTTAGGCACCTTCTTAAGGATTGTCCTGTCTATGACAGTAAACAATCCGATGATGAGGTTCCATGTATTTAGGAGCTTTGATTAATGCCGAGCACTCCTTTAGTACCATTGCTCCCAGGTCCATTCTGGCCCCGAGTGGTAGAACTTAAGAGGACCCTATCTATTGGTCAAATAGAACTAAACGGCGTAATTATGCTAAACTGAATTACTTGAAATAGAACTGTTTTTTACATTGAAACTATAATACGCTAAACTGAATTGTTCGAAATAGAACTTTTTTGACATTTAACTGTTTGTAAAGAAAATCTATATTCATACTAAACTAAATTGTTTGAATTAGAATTGTTTGACAAAACTGCATAGCTTAAAATAGAAATGCTTTTGATGATTAAACTGTGTACTCATCATCATCATTATCATGTCGTGCCGCTAGCACGGATATACCTGACACTCTCTCGCAACTTCTCCCTATCATTCATCACCTATGGCTGGTCCTCAGGGCTACATCCCGTATCCTCACATAGCTGCTGTATGTATGTTCGAGCTGGTCGTCTTGCTTTTGCTTGGCCACATGTGGGGGTCCATAGTAGTACATCCCTTATGAGTTCGTCCCTTCTTCTCTAGCAGTGTCCTGCATGTCTGGTTCATCTGACTTGGATATTTTTCGTGATGGGAGGCAGGTGGCCGTATAGTTGTTGCCTTGCGGGGTGTTGCCGCCAGGATTTGTTCAATATTGCTCGCAACATTCTTGTGTAATTGCTGTCTAGCTTTTTCTCCAGCCGTTTAGTTAGTGTCCAAGTATTGCATCCATACAGCAGTATCGATTCGACCGCTGCCTGGAAAAAACTGCGTTTTATTTTATCGGTCAGGTCTGAAAAATGGATTTGGCATTAAATAACCAACAAAGGTTGATATGCCATGAACCCAAACAAGCAAGCAAACAAACAAACAAACAAACAGTGCTTCCTATTTTTTATACACAAAAGTAACCATTAACCATGTAATCATATCCGATTATAAATAATTCAATTGACTTTTTAGGAAGTCAATAAGACAACGTTCTCTTTCTCAACTAACTATTTTTAAAGATTTCTAATTGTTTATATGTTATTATATAACTATTTTCCTTTAAATGCCTCGATGAATACCTAGAAAATAGATACAATTTTAAAAAAAAACTTTGAAAAAATTGACAAAATATATGTACACCTAATTTACGATCATCGCTTCAGGAAAGCATATTAATATATGCAGAATGCAACTGTTAAAAGTATTTGAGTCCGAGTCAGTTTACATATCTTGTCTGTCTAGGATCAGTTATCTATAATCACACACAAACACACACACACATGGGGGTTGAGTACTCTGGCGAAGGAATTGTCGGCCGCCCCTTGCGTAATGCAAAGCTCTTCGTAAGAATTGAGCACTCTGGTAGCCGATAGGCTATAAAAAAAATGTAAACAAAGGCTGCTGCTGCTGTTGCTAAAAATAAAATACCTTAAAATTCCCTTAGCCAACGTAGTCCGCTTGTAGCCGTGTGGTCTGAAGCCTTACATCGTAAAGTTGGACGGGTTTCGATCCCGGCTTCGAGCGTCCTGCGGGTCTAGCCACACTGAAGAGTTCTGATAGAACGAAACAGTCTGTCTGTGGATGACAATATATACGCTCCCCCATGGGGGTTGAGCACTCTGGCGAAGGAATTGTCGGCCGCCCCTAGCGTAATGCAAAGCTCTTCGTAAGAATTGAGCACTCTGGTAGCCGATAGGGTATAAAAAAATGTAAACAAAGGCTGCTGCTGCTGTTGCTAAAAATAAAATACCTTAAAATTCCCTTAGCCAACGTAGTCTGCTTGTAGCCGTGTGGTCTGAAGCCTTACATCGTAAAGTTGGACGGGTTTCGATCCCGGCTTCGAGCGTCCTGCGGGTCTAGCCACACTGAAGAGTTCTGATAGAACGAAACAGTCTGTCTGTGGATGACAATATATATGTATATATATTAACATTAATACGATAAATATGTCCAAAGTGAATTTGCTTTTTGGTGATTTATTCTTTTTCAACACGTGCTTCTGACTTTTAAAGTTGTCTTCAGGGAGTAAATGGTTTATTTGAGTACCCCCATCGGTTTTTAGAGCTGTAAAGATTCAGTTCTATGTCGTTATGCTTCTCTTCGTGTAAACATCACCTCAATTCCAACTCCTCAAGTTGAAAGTGAGCATGGAATGTGGAGTGCTCTTGGTCACCAAGAGATTGGAAAAGAATAAAATGTATTAACGTCCACTTCAGTTATGCTTTCACTTAGCTATCAGTGACACTTTTTTTCATCAGAAGTTAAAACATCTTGCTACTTGGTCCAGAGAAGCTCACATGATAAATTTGGTATTGACTCGTCTGTCAAATATTAAGGCAATGTGTATTATTGGTACGTTAAAAAGTAGATGGCATAGAAAGGTATATGTGTCGAATTCCTGGGCTAAGAAATGCTTAGCATATCAGTTATTTACGGACATGTGAAGCATTCGAAAGCTAAGAAGTGTTAATGAATGAGATATTACAAACATGTGAAATATTCGAGTGCTAAAAGTGCTTAGCAAATTAGTTATTAAGGACATGTGAATCATTCGAATACTAAGAAAAGTTTAGTAAATCAGATATTACGACATGTGTTGCATTTTTTTTGCTAAGAAGTGCTTAGAAATCAGATAATACGGAAATGTGAAGGATTCGAGAGCTAAGAAGTGCTAATAAATCAGATATAAGGACATGTGAAGCATTTTAGTACTAAGAATTGGTTAGTAAATCAGATATTACGGACATGTGAAGAATTTCAGTGCTAAAAAGTGCTTTATCAAATCAGATATTACGGACATGTGTAGCATTTCAATGCTAAGAGGTGCTTAGCAAAACAGATATCATGGATATAAATAGCATTTGTGTGCTAAGAGGTGTTGTTCATATTTTTGCAGTTTGTGGGTAAGTGTACAAATCAGTCCAGGTATAAAAAGACTCGGGAAAATTCATTAAAAAATATACGTGTACAGAATTCAAGTATTGCCGTTTGAGTCGTAATTTTTTAGCAACGATGGTTATCATCAATTCATCTTTTATAGCACTAATACCATTGGGAAAGGTATGAATCCAATTATTCTCCCTCCAGCTATGGGTAAATAGTAGGACAGACTAGGTTCTTCAGCCTTGTTGAGGCAACTAGTCTAGGAGAAGGAAAACTCTGAATTCAAACCTGTTAAACTCCGCTTAAAAATTGACCTTGTGTCATATCCTGCCCGAGCGGAGGGGTTGGTAAATAGGATCAATTCATCTTTTAAAACATGGCATCATCTATCACAATTTGGCCTCATAGGGGTTAGAGTGTTAGCCAATGGCCTGGGAGACCTTGATTCAATTCCAGGTCGAGTCATACCGAAGACTCAAAAAATGATACTTGATACCTCCAAGCGTAACACTCAGCATTATAAGGGAAGGATCAAGGGTAAAGTGGAGCACTCAAGGGAAAGGAGCAGCGCCCTCTTTACACTTTGCCTAAGTAGCTAATGAAAGAGGATCCTTCGTGTTGCCCTTGCCTACAGACGCCAACTGTACTTATTTTATATATATATATATATATATATATATATATATATATAAATTCATCGATATATAGGAGTGTGTATGTGTGCGTGTTTTGTGTGTGTGTGTGTATAAGTCAGCATAGTGTAGACACTGAGGCAACAGTACTTGGCAACTGTTCCTTCGTCACCTTTGAATTTTTTCGTGCCTGATGGTTGCATAAACGAGAAAATGAATGTTGCCAAGCACTGTTCTCACTGTGTTCGCTATCCGAACCTAGACATGTATATTCTGCAAACGTTAGTGAACACTTTTTATCTATAAATATAGCAAATTACATCATCATTATATATAAAAGATGTAGATTAAATATATTGTAAAATAGGCGTTAAAGAAGAAATTTTTCATCCTTTCAGCAGCAGCATTTTTTTTCCTCAAGATTTAAATATTTTTTTTACATTTCTCTAGGGACGAAAGGCTTACACGAGACCGCCCACTTATTATACAATAAATTACGAGTAAAATCCGGAGTTTTGGGCGGCGTTGTTGCCACTTCTTGAGTAAGCATCCGTTGTTACCGAACCGATTTTCAGCAGTCTGGTGTCACTAAATCGGAGACAGTAG
Organism: Sepioteuthis lessoniana; assembly: GCA_963585895.1. Taxonomy (NCBI): domain Eukaryota; kingdom Metazoa; phylum Mollusca; class Cephalopoda; order Myopsida; family Loliginidae; genus Sepioteuthis; species Sepioteuthis lessoniana. The sequence continues at coordinate 80,093 of CAUZXS010003155.1, forward strand.
ATAACTATCAGTAAAATATAGTAAGAGACCTTAGTCATTATAAATATATTTGTAATATAACACACACACATATATATATATATATATATATATATATATATAATCTTCAATCCAGTAAATCTGGAGTAGGGAACTTTTCCTTCAGGACAAATAAATTATTCTAATTTTGAATATTTAAATATTTCTGGTAAAGAGCGCAATGTAAATAAATTCACAGATCAAATGTTATTTCAGGAAAAGATAAAAAAGCAATATTCGGTCACATTAGCATAACTAATTTATTTCCATCCTGTTAAGAGCATTAATATGAATCCAAGACAAAAATAATTTTTAACAGGACTTGATCAGATCAATCATCAGATTGGATCTGATGAAGTCCACTCAAAAAATAATTTTGAGTCTTTGCTTCATATTAATGGTCTAAACAGGATGGAAGTTAGTTTATTATCTTAATGTGACCAAATATTGTTTTTTTTCTTCAAATAATATATATATATATATATATATATATATATATATATTTATAGTGTCACACAAGCATATACATGAAAACAAAAACACATAGTGGATTCAATAAGTTTTCCAGACATTTTTTGTACAGGCATTTAAAATTGTCGTACACTATTGAAACTTCACTGTGTTATTGTTATACGTATTATTAGATGACTGACTAACTTTTATGATTTTAGGTTCAAATGAACAGCTACAGCACGGATTGGAATACACCCTACGAAAACCTGATTGTCACTGCTGGTGAATTTCAAAAATGCAACCTGGACGTGACGACATTTAGAAGAACGATACGCGATAAAATTCTCTTTTAAATTTGGGAAAAATACCACAGAAACGTATGGAATCCTTTTCGACCATCTTGCATAAATCGAGCATCAGTTTTTGCGAGGCATCAGAGATTCAAGGAAGGCAGGGAGTGTGTGAGGGATGATGAGAGGTGTGGAAGGAGTAAGGAAGTCAATACACCAGAGTTGATTGACCAAAGGTTTAGGGTTAGGGTTACTATGTTGGGGTTTTAAGGGGGTTCAGGAAGAGATTCCGTCGGAAGAGGCCTGCACTATTCAAATTGGCTCAGTGACATTTCCACCAGGACTATACACCAGTCCACAACTCCATCCTTGTCACAGGCTATTTGAGCAAGAAGGGCATCAGGACAGTTCCTCATCCTCCCGATAGTCCAGACCTTGCTCCCTGTAACTTTTGGTTATTCCCAAAGCTCAGAGGCTGTCATTATGAGTCAATTGAGGAGATGAAAGAGGCTGTGACGAAGGTCATTGACACGCTGACACAAGAGGACTTCTGTGGCGCCTTCCAAAAGTTGTCGGAACGGTACCACAAGTGCATTGCAGCCGGAGGAGATTACTTCGAAGGGGACTAGAGTTTCATGTGTGTACTGTCAATAAAAGTGCGCATACGAAAAAAGTCAGGAAACTTATTTAATGATCTTCATACATGAATATTTACTCAAAACGAGAGTGACATTAAAAACCGAGATATAGATGTATATGTAAAATAATAGACATGTTTTTCAAGTATTTGAAGAAAACTTTAAAGTTGATACATAAAATGTCGACAATCATACGACCTGAAATGAGTTTCATGAAAGAAATAGAAAAACAAACATAGTGGAAGGTGTCAAATTGATTTCCTGGTAATGTGTTCCTTATGGTAGATGCGAAAAATGTCCACTGGATTGAGAAAACAAAAGTTGGATATTTTGAAAGATGATGTGATTGTTTAATTTGTTTAAATTTTCCAGATGTTTGAGTTATGCCTCATCTATTACTATCACTATTTTCTGTGTTTACTTTTCCTTTTGCTTTCTCGTGATATATATATATATTATAAAAGTCAGGACGAGTATTTTATAATATTTCTCCTTACTTGAGCAAATCCATTTTAAATAGCAACAATATATTCCATCTTGAGTTAATATTTTCCACATATATCGTAATGTTTATGGTTTCTATTTTTCTTTTTGTTTTTCCTTCTTTTTCTTCCTTTTGACTCGAAATCTATCACGTTAAATAAACGTAGCATAAATTCTGTACAATATTTCTGATAAGTCAAATGACGTAATTTAAAACAACAAACGTTGATTCACTAATTAAATGGCCAAGTTTTTCTTGTTATACAAATTTTCCCCTAGGTTTTTTGTATTTTGATTTTTATACATTCATCGTTGACTTAACATCGCTAATATCAACTCTTTTGGTCCTGGTGATGGTTCAGTAGAACCGTAAAGCTATAGTGTCAACTTCTCAATAAATCTCTCCTTCCACTTGGATTGTTATCAATTTTTCTCTACATATTGTGTGATGACAATCCATTGTTTACTTCCATATATATATATATATATATGTGTGTGTGTGTGTGTGTGTGTGCGTGCGTGTGTGTGTGTGTAATATAGTTAATATTTTGTCCTTGTTTTGTATATAACTATTTCACGTGTTTCCTGATGTATTATGTTTTATGTTGAATATTGTTAATGACGAATGCTTATAAACACCTCAAGAATGAATATATATATATATATATATATATATATATATATATATATTGAAGTGTGTATCTATATTCAGTGTACAAGTTCTTATTCCTGAAGTTTTCATTAAAGACGATGGAACATTGTTTATTCATTATTTTTTTATTGCAATTTTTCAAGTCTTCTTGCCACCTTTCCCGTATCGGGATCAAGGTGGCACAATCGGCCCATATCTTCTGTCCAAGCGCTTTCAACCAAAATAATAATCGAAAGCGCTTGGGTTGAAGATAGAAAACAATTCCTTTGCCATCTGGATTCCGACACGGGAAAGGTGGCCTGAAGACTTAAAAAATTGCTATTAGAAATAATGAACAGTGAACCATCATCTTTTAAAAACGTTGCTTGAATATGTATATATATATATATATATATACATGTATGTGTGTGTTTGTGTGTGTGCGTGTGTGTATGTATGTGTGTGTGTGTGTGTGGATAGATCGATTGATGTAGATACAGAGTCAATGGCTCTTTGTGACTGACAGTTTTTGTTCTCTTCTATCATCAAACCAATTTCTGCCGACGTTAATCTAATTTAGATCTACGTATGATCTATTACCAATATCTTGTGTTCATAACACACTTTTCCAAAAGAAACACTTGAAACATTTATACTCCTCTTACACACACACACACACATGTAATGAATTTTTATAATCATCATCATCATCATCATCATCATCATGTCGCACCATGAGTACGGATATCCCAGACCCTTTTTCGTCATCTTCTTTTTGGTCCATTGCTTACGGCAGGTTTTCCAGACAACATCCCATAACAGCACAGAGCTGTTGTATGTAGGTTCTATCAGGTCGTTGTCGGCGTCCGTAATTGTGTGGGGTACCTTCTGCTTTTTTTTCTTTTGTTAGTTTGAAACCGTTTTTTTTTTCAGTATATCAATAGATTTTCTATGCACGTAGTTTTAACAGATGATAAAGAGGTATGGGGCTAGTATGTCTCCTTGCAGTACACAAGCCACAATATCGAAGTAGTCTGTGTCTCCAACCGTGGAACGGACTTTTTTTTGTTTCTATATAGCATCATCATGGCTGTGACGGTTTCTTTTGGTATGCCATCATCATCATATCGCGCTGGTAGCACGGATATCCCTGACCCTCTCTCGCCACTCATCTCTATCGTTCATCGCTCTAAGTAGGTCTTCAGGACAACACCCCGTATGCCCACATAGCTGCTGAATGTATGTTCGTGCTGGTCGTCCTGCTTTTGCACGGCCATGTGTGGGGGTCCATTAGAGTACATCTCTTATGAGTGCATCCCTGCTTCTCCAGCAGTGTCCTGCATGTCAGGCTCGTCTAACTTGAATAGTTTTCGTGATAGGGAGCAGGTGGCCGTACAGTTGGTGTCTTGTGGGGTGTTGTCGCCAGGACTTGTTTAAGATTGCACGTAGCATTCTTGTGTAAGTGCCGTCTAGCTTCTTCTCCAGCCGTTTTGTTAGCGTCCATGTAGTGCAGCCACATAGCAGTATCGATATGACCGCTGCCTGGAAGAAACTGCGTTTCATTTTATCGGTTAGGTCTGATTTCCATATAATCGATAGCCTATTGATAGCTGTCCATGCTTTTGCTAACCTCGTTTCAATGTCCTTTTCGGTTGATTCGACGCTGCCGCCTAGGTTAGTGCATTTGTCTACTAGTTTAAGAGGTGTTCCTTCTAGAGTGGAGATGTCCCCCGTTTGATTATAGCACATATATTTTCCTCTGTGAATGGATTCAAAGGCCTTAATAAAGTCGACAAATAATATTGTTGCCTGTAGGTGTTTTTGCACGTACACCTTCAAGAATTCGACGGATATTCAAAATTTGTGAGGTCGTTGGTCTGTTCGTCCGGAAGCCATTTTGGTTCTTCCTAAGTATGTTCTCAATTTTGGGTTCTATGAGGTTGCGCAGTAGAGCATTGTATATCTTGGCCGCTATGGATGTAAGGGTTATACATCCGTAATCCGAGGTCGCATATTTAGGGAAGGGGGGATGCATCTCTTCGTCCATATGTCTATTGGGTTTTGATTATATGCAGCATTACATTGTCGGAGCAGTATATCGTCGAATTGCCTGATCTTCCATACTTCTGGGGGTATTTCATCAAGTCCTTCTGGGTTTTTTTAAAAATAATATCATCGACTTTAACCCGACGATACTGGTTTCACGATGAAAAGTTTGCGAATATAAAAGTTACCACTAAAACCTCAGGAGTAATCTGGCTTAAAATTGTGACTTTAACAAAGTTGAGACCCACAGTCATTTTGGATCAATATTTGATATAAATAATTACCTTATGGGGAAATTTAGGCAGAATTCTCTTATTGAATTCATAAAAAATGAAACAGAGGTAACATACGTAAGAAATGATTTTTTTCTGATAAAACTTCATGAATATTTGTTTTCCATGCAGGATTTTTTAAAAATCCCATGTGTTTAGAAATTCTTTAAGTGATATATGTAGTCATCCAACACATCCACCACGAACAGAATGTGACCCAAAATCAATTTATTTGAGAGAAGTAAATCTAGTTTTCTATCTCCTAGACTGGCTGCCTTATGAAGGCTAAAGAATTGATCTGTCCAACTATTTACCTATAGCCTCTATTTAATCAATTTTATTCTCTTTTCCAATCTCTTGGCAACCAAGAGCACTCTACATTTCATGGTTACTTTCAACTCGCAGATTAAAACCACTGGAGACTTTCAATATTTCAAGAGCTGGAAATGATGTAATGTTTTCTTGAAGAGACATATAACGAGATTGAATTGAATCTTCACAGCATTGATGGCTTAATACATAAACATAAAAGACAAATGAAAAATGATCTCAAAGCTTCATGATCCTATCATTTGTTCTATATCGTTGTTCAAAAGTTTCAATCAGATCACACTCCACAATCACTCCGTTCTTCTAACAATTTTCCAATTCAAAACCCTGTAAAGCCAAATCAAATTTCCTAAACTAAACCCTCGTTTGGAAACCGTATTTCACACAACGTAGATATATCTATATTAAAACGCTGAATTTATTTGGTGATGAAGGTTTTCAGGACCTTTATTTACTGTATGTAATAAGTTTGTGATATTCTAGCAAGCATTGTTTCACGGGATTCTCTTTTTTCCGAATTCTGTTTCTTTTTACAGTTTACCGCTGGCAGTGACGATAAGAAAAGTGAAAAACACCCTGCTTTATCCTGGATTTGAACTCGGTTTATAGAATTTCTTTCCTACGGCGATAACCGTTAGTGGTGAGAGAGGGTCAAGGATATCCGTGCTAGCGGCACGACACGATGATGATCATTAAAAGTGGGACCAACTAAAGTAGATATAAAGTGGGATCTTAATTTACGGTATAAATTAACCTATGATTGGATAAAAAAATTGTATTCGTATTCATGATATTTGATGTTCACTTTACATAAAAAAAATTATGTAAACTTTTATCTAATGACCATTTTGGGTTAATGTCATGGTAGGTCTACGTAGTAGTGCACGTTATAAATGTCAGTATTCTTGCTTGCTTTATTTAAAGCAATAACCGAGCTGTTAGAATGTAAAAAAAAAGCTTAAAGAAGATATTATATTTAGATGAAAAAACAAAGAGATCTTGTCATTTGAATACACTGATATTATTTTTAAAGAAGAGAAAAGGGCCCCTGTGACGTAGTAGCTAACATACTCGACTGTGAGATAGTTGTAAGAGAGTTCGAATTCCATTTGTGCAGCTGCATTCACTTTTGAACGAATGCCCTTTTAAAAGGTGTGAAGCCCTTTATACTGCAAACAATAGGGTTGACTCGTATCACTACTGTTCTTCTACAATGATGGTCTTGACATTTACTAATCCATAAAGGTTGATATGCCTTTAAGCAAATAAGTCAAATCAAGCTAAAGGAGGAAGAAATAACACCGTTCTCCCGAAATACTTCATATTTTTCTGTAATTTCACGAATATAACAGAAATAGGTATATTAGGAAACTTATATATATATATGTATATATATATCATCTGCATTATTAGTTGTATTGATGTTGTTATTGGCAGTAGTAGCAGTGGTGGCGATAGAGTAGTACAAAGGAACAATTTATCCGACTTCTGAACAAGTCATATTTGATACTAGGTCATTTTAGAGGTGGGATCAGTCATGAATATATACTCGTGGGAGATCGTCACAAAATGGTTAATCCCCTCGATTTTCACCATTATCGGCGCCTCAGGTGCCAAACGATAAACTCAATCCAGCTTGAAAAACAGTGCCAGGATGAAAGATCAGGCGATTAACTTTTATCCATCCAATTCGAATGCCCGGTGAGTCCTGAATTTGCCTTGTAATTAATTAGTATGTAATTACCCAAAATTTCTGCTTAGGATAGAATCAATTTAGCAGTGGGGTAGAATTAGTTTGAAGTGACAGTTTTCTTCTTCTAAATTGGTTGCAATACCAAGGCTAAAGGTCCAAGTCTGTCCTACTATTTACCCCTGGCTGGTATGATAACAGTTTGATCCATCCCCTTTTCCCAATGACATTTGTGCGAAGTAAAATGCAAACAGCTTTGTCTAGAATTTGAATTGTTGTCACTGATTCCATTTCCTTCGACAACAACAGATTTACTAGTATGAGCAACCGTAATGATATTACTATGGAACAAACTAAAACACAAAGACATGCATTTTACAAACAACAATCCATTTTTCTGTGTTTTCGAAATTTTTCTGTTTCTGTTTGATTAATGCGATAATTTTGAGTGAAAAGACAAAAAAAATGAGTGAAGATATCAAAAGATTTTGAGTAAAAAGAAAAACAAATTTTAAGTAAAATGAGAAATACATTTTGTGTCAAAAGAGAAACAAATTTTGAGTGAAAAGAAAAAAAAGTGAAATAAAAAATAATTTTATGTTAAAAATGAAAAAAATTTTGAGTGAACAAAGCCAAATATTTTGAGTAAAGAAAGAAAGAAAAGTTGAGTAAAACGACAAAAATAATTTCCAATGTACAGAGTAACATATTTTGAATGAACAGTGTAACATATTTTGAATGAACACCGAAACAAATTTTAGGTGAAAAGAGAAAATAATTTTCGGTGAAAAGAGCAACAAATTTTGAGTGAACAGACTTACACATTTCGAATGAGCAAAGAGACAAATTTTGAATGAAAAGAGAAAGAAACTTTTAGTGAATAGAGTAACAAATTTTAAGTGAGCAAAGAGACAAATTCATTGATATACATAGATATTTGGTATCCATATTTACCAACCACTCCGCTCTGAGAGGATATGACACAAGGTCAATTTTTATGCAGCGTTTAACTTCAGAGTTTTCCTTCTCCTAGACTAGTTGCCTCACCAAAGCTGAAGAAACCAGTGTACCCTACTATTTACCCATAGCTGGAGGGAGAATAATTGGTTTCATACCTTTCCCAAGGGTATTTGTGCAATGTGAAATGCAATCAGTCTCGTCCCGGATTTGAACTCATGTCGCCGTGTCCATTTCCTACGACGATAAACATCACACCACGGGCACCTCAAAGATATTTGGTACCACACTTGGCGTATGGGTTAGCTACTTATATTAACAAACCATTGTCTATAGGTTTGTATCACACTGGGTGACAAATGTATTTAACTTTGTGCCATAGCTAAGTAAATAGTCGTATAGAGGGATAATGGTTGGCAATTCCTAATCTAAAATTTATTGTTAGCAAAAGAGTGAAATGAAATACATTTTTTTTTTTTTTTTTGGAAAATTATGGTAAACAACGTACAATTTTTCCCCCAAAATCTTCCGATTGCGTTCTGTTTTTCCTGATGTCTGCAAAAACGTGAACTGATGTTGTCATATATTTGTCTTTTATTTCTGTCTGGTTTTTATTCGCAGTATTGTGTCATCTAAACGATGTTACGCAACCGGAAATTCTAAGTTATTTTTTTTTGTGGCTTTACACTGACAATTACAACCAAGGTAAAAATAAACATAGTGGACGTTTAATGCTAATGTCAACGCATGACATTTTATTTGCAACTTCCTTCCGCTCGGCACAATCATTGCATTTTTTGTTTTGTTTTATTCATTTTCAGTGGCGGTTTTTAAAAGGTATTGCATGTGTGAGTCCATTATTTCCATTTCAAACGAGAGAAGAAAAAAGCGCGGACAAGAAAGATGGTGGAATAGACCAGGTGGTCGTGAAGAAATAAACCAAAGAAAGACAGTCATTGTATGTTATAATATGGAGGTGGGGTGGGGGATAAATAAGTAAGATAAGAAAAATAAAGAAGAATCGAACTAATGTATTGAAGAAATAATAATGGAACTACAAGGACAAAGGGAAATGAATGGAAACCAAAAAAAAGAAAAAAGCACGAAATTTCGAGGAGTTATAAAATAAACGAAAGAAAGCACTTACTGTCTACCATTCTTTCAGCAATCCTGTTATACCAGTAGGTGGTATAACATTGGTGCCAATAAGAAGAACACAAAATGACAGGGAATGTGCTTTTTATTATTAAATTGTTAATATGTATCCTAAACTGTCAAATGAAAAATGCTTGAACAATTCTCGTAAAAAGTCGAGATTACTGATATATGGATTAACCCACCACTAAGAAAATCTCCCCCCACACACTTCAATCTCTGTGACATCTGCTTTAAATCAGACTGTAGTCTCTATAAGAAAGACAAGTCATTCTAAAACAATTGGCTTTTATATCGGTGCATGTCGGGAATATGTACGAATTCTAACTCTTTAAAAATAAAATTTTGGTCATAAATCATAACATTGATTTGCGTTTATAACTAAATGTTTCCATCAGAATATCATGTTTTTATTGTGTTTTTATCTGTTTGGATAAACAATGTGCTGCATTTATCAGTCTCTGTGTTTGTCTGTCAAATATTATTAACGTGGACACTCGTCGGAACAGCGATATTATTTCTTAAAACCACGCAAACGAATAAAGAATCCTACATTACAAGAATTCTAGCTTTCTTAATGAGCCAACAATTCCAGCTGAGAGTGTCAATGTCCACTTGTTAAACTTGTCGTAGCTGATAATGAATTCAAAGTTATCCTTATAGACTGACTGCCGACCAAGGCTAAAGAACACACACACACACACACACACACACACATATATATATATATATATATACATATATATATATATATATATATATGATTTCCTAGGGGAGTGTTTATTGTTAACTTTATTTTAAACCAGGTTGTTTGTGCTCATTTTTTGTTCATAATTAAATGCTTTCGAACATTGCTATCTAACACTAATAATTCTATTTTCTATTAATTATTTTTTGCATATTGTTAAATAGTAATAGAAATTGCTATCTAACCTTTAGTAATTCTATTCATCAAGTATTCTAAGGTAATATAAATAATTGTCACACTGCTGCATGGTTCAAATAACTACGAATTTGAATCCTAAGTAAATGATTGAAGGTTTCCTATTTGACCCAACGAGGAGACGTTAATTGGTACTCTCAATCCGGGTCAGAATGGACCAGGGAGTAATGGCATTGAATAGGTAATATTACTCAAATTTCCAGAACTGGAGCCTTACCATTAGGTGTAGTTTAACGCGACACTCGTTGTGGGGAGGTATTATCACAGTCGATTAATTTTACAGTCCCAATCGTCGAGGTGGTAAATAGCATGAAGTAAATAGATAGATAGATAGATAGATAGATAGATAGATACAAGACATTTTTTTATAATAATTTCATTGAATAATTAATACCGCTTCTAAAATAGTTACCCCAATGTAAAATAAGTCTAGAAACAATCTTTTCTCCCTATGCTTCATCTAATTTATTGTGTTAAAACCATGCACGATGAATATTTTTCATGCACATGAAAAAAGTTCTTATTTCAAACATTATAACGTTTAATTCTTCATGAAAATTAACGTTAAAAAATATCAATAATATATAAATAAATTATACTTTTATTTTGGAAAAAATCAATTTCACATGAAATCTATTTAAAATTTGATTTCAAATAGAACAGACACTTCGCTCTGATCCTAGAGCACGATAACAAAAACCAATTACTCAATCATATCATAAATAGACGTAAAAATTAGCCAGTACTATCATGTTGGGTTGTTAAGTCTGCAGTTAGATGCCATTGAGTGAGCTCATTTATATTCAGTGGCTGGTAGAATATATTTTAATATATCCCAGGCTGAAGGTTTTGACAAAACACTGAATACCTCATGTCAATCAGAATCTAACACTAATGTCGGATTAGACTTACCTGTGATTTCTTGCTTTTCCCGCGACTAAAATAGCTGTTGGAGCACTCTGAACGAGATTAAAGAGAATGTAATGTATCAGATAATGGTGATCTTAAAAGTTGGCATAAAAGACTATTTTGGAAAACTGAATGAATACTAGGGTAAATGTGGTTAGTTAAAGAAGAAATACTCAAAGAAAAGTAGGGCTCCATTTTTGTTGTAGTGAGTATAAATGCAATTTTTATTGTACCGACAAAACTTGTTCGGGGAGTGGATGTCCTCCTGGTGCAATGGTTAAAGCGATGGACTGCGGGTTCTGAGTAAGTGAGTTCGAACTCCAGTTGTGCTATTACGTTCACTTTCGGACCAATACTGTTGGGAGAGATATGAACCTCACTCATCCTCCTGGCAATGGGTTAAATAGTATCACTACTATTCTTCTAGAAGGATGTATTTGCATTAAATACAGTACAACGGTTGATATGCCATTAAAACAAAGAAACCAAACCAAACAATGTACATACTATTATAACAAAAAACCCCAGGGAGCCTACTGTAGAGCGATTTTTAGGTAGGTAGCATATGGTGAATTTTCTATCAGGTTCAGTGACCACTGTTATAGTATATGAAATGAATAGAGATTTTAGATAGATAAAATCCAATTCTTATTAAAACTTTACTGAATCATCAATATTAATTTTTTTAGGCTAGGAGTCTCTTTACTAAAAAAAGATCTTATTTATTCCGTGCAAAAAAAAAAAAAAAAAAAAACTATACAGAATAGATAAATAAACTGATATTATTATGATGTTTAGTATCTTCCCCTCGTAAAAAAAACAATTAGCCCTATAACAAAGGTCTTGTGCGGAAAAGATTTCAATTCTGTTCTCTCTCTCTCTCTCTCTATCTATCTATCTATCTATCTATCTCGCACCATAATCCACAAAACACCTGCTAAACCTGTCCTATCTGATTGTGATTTAGGAGTTGTCTTTCTAAACTACTTGCTAATGACTGCCAGGGAGAACAATAGATAGACACGCACAAAATTAGACAGAAATATAGATTGATAGATAGATATATACATGCGAGGATCATTAAATAAGTTTCCAGATTTTTTTCGTATGGGCACTTTTATTGATAGTACACACATGAAACTCTAGTCCCCTTCAAAATAAGCTCCACCGGCTGCAGTGCACTTGTTGTACCGTTCCAACGACCTCTTGAAGGCCCAATTGAAGTCGTCTTGTGTGAGCGTGTCAATGACCTTCCTCACAACCTCTTTCATCTCCTCAATTGTCTCATAACGACAGCCTCTGAGCTTAGGGAATAACCGAAAGTCACAGAGAACAAGGTCTGGACTACAGGGACGGTGAGTAACTGTCTTGATGCCCATCTTGGTCAAATAGCCTGTGACAAGGATGGAGTTGTGGATTGGTGCATTGTCCTGCTGGAAATGCCCCTGATTTGATTTGAAGAGTGCTGGCCTCTTCCGACCGAATCTCTTCCTGAACTCCCTTAAAACCTCAACATAGTAACCCTAACTCTAAACCGTTTGGCCAATCAATTCTGGTATGTTGACTTCCTTACTCCTCCCACACCTCTCATCACCATTCACAGACTCCCTGCCTTCCTTGAATCTCTTATGCCACTCAAAACCTGATGCTCGATTCATGCAAGATGGTCGAAAAGCAGTCTGAAGCATGCCATACGTTTCTGTGGCATTCTTTCCAAGTTTAAAACAGAATTCTATTGCATATTATTCTTCTAAAGTGTCCTAATGTCCAGATTTCATTTTTGAAATTCCCCAGCTGTGACAATCAGGATTTAGTAAGGTGTATTTCATTTCTGGTTGTAGCTGTTCATTTAAATCTGAAATCATAAAAATTGGTCAGTCATCTCATAAGATGTATAGCAATAACATCCTGAATTTTCAAGTGTTTAAGACAAATTTAAATGCCTGTACAAAAAATGTCTGGAAAACTTCTTGAATACACCACGTATATACATGCCTGGAAGGCAATTTTATGACAAATTTATTGATGTCTAACCAAACAAGAGGAAAGATCCAAAATTAAAAGAATTGTTTAGCTTGGGGTTGTTTTGTTTTATGGCATATGAAACATTGTAGTTTATTTAATGCCAAATCCTTTTTATACATATAAATTTAATGCCAAATACTTTTTATACATATAAATTTAGTTTAGCACAGTTCATTTCTATTTGACCCATAGATAGGACTCTATCAGGAGCTACTACCCCGAGCCAGAGTGGACCTGAGTGCAATGGCAATAAAGAAGTACTTTGCATTCCCCAAAGCTCCAGCATTACTGAAACTTTACCATCAGATTGTTTAGTGTCATATCTAGGACACTCGTTTTTGAATACTTACCTATCTGTAGAGATGCAATTGGCGTATTCGACAGCCCCAGTCAACCGGGCCAATCGTTGTGGGTTCTTTCTCCACTGCAGAAATGCAGTCGCTATATTCTGCAGCCTTATCTGACTGGGCCAGAAAAGAAGTGTCTGCGTGCGTGCGTGCGTGCGTGCGTGCGTGTGCGTGTGTGTGTGTGTGTGTGTGAAGAGGTTTCTACAATTGAAATTAAGCAGTGGAGTAACTTTTATTGTTATAACTCGCAGATCCACTCTAAACCAGTACGGTAGTCAAATAAATAAGTTAAATAATTAATCTTATTCGATAGGACGGTATTCAAAAATAAACCCTGCGGAAACAGCTCACCAAAATATTTACATATAAACGGATACTGAACGCGATACCTGAACCTATAAGGATTAAAATAACCCTTGGATATTTGACAGGCCGTTAAAATCAATCCCTAATCGAAATAAAACATTTCATTTCACTTACTTTGTAATAATGTCACTTTAGTTATATTTGGTTATGATCGGCATTTGTTTATGTGCTATGTCTGGTTTGTGTAATATGTCAATGGCAAAAACTAGCACTCAGCCCCAGTCAAGATATCCATGAACAAAGGCCATGTATACTACTTACTACATGATGAAAGAAAGCGTATTATATTTGCACCTTTTCTTTTCTTTGTTAACAGGTAGCCACTTTTCTCCTTTCCTTGCCGTCATTAAAAAAAAATCATCTTTCAGACACAATCTGCCTGACTATTTTCTCAAAGCAATCCACTGTTTACGTACCTGAAGTAATTTTTGGTTTGGTTTCCTGATACACCAACAATTGTAGATCATTTTATGCTAAATCCATCTTTATACACGTAAACAGTTCTATTTCAAACAATTCAATTTTGAAGAAGTGTAGTTTTTGTTTAAACACAGTTAAATGCCCAAACAGTTCTATTTCAAATAATTCCTTTTAGTATAAGTAAACAGTTTCAATGTCAAAAAAACAGTTATACTTCAAACACTTTAATTTAGCATAAGTACATAGTTTCAATGTCAAAAGAAGTTCTATTTCAAACAATTGCGTTTAATGTAAGTATAGTTTTTGTTTCCAGTTAAATGTCAAAACAGTTTCATTTCAAACAATTCAATTAAACATAAGAACACAGTTTAGTTGTAATTGACCCATAGATAGGACGCTATGAGGTGCTACCACATCGGGCAAGAGTGTACCTGAGAGCAATGGCAATAAAGGGCTAATCTACATTCCCCAAAGCTCCAGGATTACTGGAATCCTACTGGATTGTTTAATGTCATAACCAGGACACTCGTTGGTGGGTGGGGTGATCTTACCATTCTGCAGAGAAGCAGTTGATGTATTTTACAGCCCCAGCCGACTCGGCAATTAAGAGAATTTTACAATTTTTTTTGGGGGGAGGGGGGTTACCGCTTAGTGCACTGAGTATGCCATTCTAAATACTCATTGATAGATTCTCAAAAACACTAGCGCGAAGTAAAATGCAGAGTCTGGGCAAGTTCATTTTCAATACCAATATCCGATTCGTGCAATTCAATGTTCGTAGAGATATATAAAAAATAATGGATTAAGCAAACCGTTTTCCATTGAGAGATCAGTATAATAATGTAGCTGATATTCATAGGGTGATGTGAAATTTTGAAAATGTCATTCTTACAGAAAAAAATGACAATGTTTACAGTTATCGTAACCTTTAATGATAATGATTGATGAACTTCAAACTTTCGATCAGAATGTCCTGTTTTTTGTTTTGTTTTGTTTTTTGTCTCTTTACATACAACATTCCCTGTTTGTCTGACGGCCAATCTCTCTCTCTCTCTCTCTCTCTCTCTCTCTCTCTCTCGCTCTCTCTCTCGCTCTCCTAGTCTGTTCAAATCTTTCTTTCTTTCATTTTGTCCACGACAGATTGTAATCATATATTCGAAAACACACTTTTCATTTATCAATATGTCGTTATTTCTTAACCAAAACCGTCCCGGGCCAATCATTCGAAATCATGTCTTTATTGCAATCATTCAAACAGTAGTTCTCAAAAAAGTATTCTTCTAACGTTTTTCAATCAACTTTTCACTCATTTATACACATAAACAAATTATCTCTTACTCTCTCTCTCTCTCTCTCTCTCTCTCAATATATATATATATATATATATACTTGCCATGTGGGTTTGAAAAATTGCAAATTGCAATTGAAAAAAAAGACCATATTATACGCTTTTCAGATTTAAATAATCTGCTAAATAAAATATCGGTGTCGGTAGCAAAATTTCGACATGAAAACAAATATTTATTTCGTATTTTGATGCCTTATTGAATCGTGTACTATTATGGCACCGGCAAAATAATCTCGTTTTTTAAACATTAAATATTGATTCAGTTAAATTAAACTAACTTCAGATGTGTCAGCAATCGCTCAACTGATTATCGGCAACATAAAACATGGAGCGTTTTATCTTTTTCTCATTGTTATTCAATATTATTGTTGAAAATTATATATATATATATATATATATATAAACATTATTTTCAACAATAATATATATATATATATATATATATATATATATAGGTCATGCTGCTAGCATGGGTTTCCCTGACTCTGACATTTTCTCTCACCATTCGAAAGTATCATTCATTACTTCCGGCAGGTCCTCTAGGCAGCATCATGTGTCCGTACAAAACTGTTGTTCGTAGGTTCTAGTTGGTTGTCCAACACTTACAAGTCCGTGTGAATGGGTCTATAGGAGAATGTAACCGTGACCTGAGGTCAATGCTACCTGATGCTAGCTCAAGACTGTGCAGCAGGGATCCGGCTTCCGTTAGTGTATTTGCCAGAAGTTCTATATCATCTGCGTAATCTACGACCGTAATAGTTTGTACGGGGTATCGTCTGCTTCTTGCCTTTTTTTAGTATAAAACTATTTCTTTCATTTGACGCTCGAATAACGTAGTCTAGGCAGATTATAAACATATATGGAGCTAATGTACACCCGAAACAATTTCAAAGAAGTCTGTGTCTCTATCCAGTGAAGGGATTTTTACTTTCCTGTTTTTATAGAGCATCATTATGGCTGCGACAGTTTCTTCGGGGAAACCATACGCTAAAAGTATTTGCTCCATCTTCCATCTGAGTATGAAGTCAAATACCTCGGAGAAATCTCCAAATATGAATGTCGCTTCGGGGCTTTGTGCACGAACTCCTAGTATACAACAGATTATCAGAATCTGTGAATTGAATCAGTTTCTCTGAAAATCATTTTGATTTTTCTGGAGAATTTTTTCAATTTCTGGTTGGATACGGTTGAGTAGCAGAGTCTTATAAATCTTAGCCACCATGGAAGTAAGATGGATACACCAGCAATTCTTGCCAATTCTGAGGTTAACTTTCTTAGGAAAAGGGAGGATGCAGTCTATTGTCAATCCCACTATCGTGATCTGGTTATATGCGGCGTTGCAGTATCGGAGCTGTAGGTCGTCGAATTTCCTAGTCTTCCATACTTCTGGTGATATTTTATCAAGTCCAGCAGCTTTCATGTTTTTAATTCTTCTTAGTTTTATGTCGAGTTCATCTTAAGTAAACAGTCCTAGTTGGATGTCGCGTTTATTATTAATAATTTTTGTGATAGGTTTATCAGTAACTTTCGGGGATTTTCAAAGCAGATTCTTGATATGTTCTTTCCACGTGTTTTCGTTCTTCCCAGCTGGCAGTTTATCGAAGTGCTCTTCTTTTTACTTACTTCATTTACTGTCTCAACTATCGAATTTCTAATTTTATAGATCTTGCCTTGAATGTATTCGACTTTTTCTTTTTGGTATTTGGTCTCCCTTCTTAAGTCACTAGTTACTTGGCATTAGTTAGTTTCCTTTTATTATAAAGGGATAATGTTTTTTCAACAACAAAAATATATATACAATATTATCATACTATGTACACACACACACACACACACACACACACACACACACACACACACACACACACACACACCTATATATATATATATATATATATATATATATATATATATATATAACGCATGCGAAAAAACAATTCGTTTTAAAAATTATTCGAACAAGGCCCAACAAAGCCGTATAAAAAATACGAAATTGAATTTTCTCCGTCTTTTTATACTTTAGCCAAGTTGGTTGAGGCTGTAGGATACACCGACTTCATCTCTACAGATATGTAAAACCTCGTTTC
>CAUZXS010003155.1:102500-115000 GCA_963585895.1 Sepioteuthis lessoniana
GGGTAGGGGAGGGTTAAATCAATTTTCTAAACTCTTTTGGACGCTGGAATTTTTAATATGATGATAAATACAAAATATAAATCTACCATTTTTCTTTTTATTTCCTACCTTTAATCATTTGAACAGATGGTTATTTGTAGCGTGTATTTTCGAGTAACATGTTTCTATGTTCCTTTGTGTATTTCATTAAACTCTGGGATTCGAAAGCCCTCAAGTTGAACCTTTGAACTTGACATCAAGTAGCATGGCCTATTGCATTATGGAAATATTGATGGTTTCCAAAGTATGGGGCATCAAGGACGTTTCACTTAAATTTAAAAACTCTCTTAGGCACATTTATTTTCACAATCGGAAGGCTACACTTGAGACCAAACATGTTAGAATGTATTAATAACTGACATTGAATTATGTCAAAATCTGCTAATGTATTTAATTCAACGTAATCACAAATATTTGCAGATATGTAAAGTCATCTCAGCACGACACTGCAAAGTTGTTTAATGAAACTTATTTTATGTGGATAATCGATATTATGGTGATTTTAAAAGGGCGTATTCCGTAATATTTTGTTATAAAGAAAATTAGTTAATAATATGTTTAAACGTTAGCATTGTCTACTATCAACTAAGACTCTACGTAGTTGGCAGGGCTTAGAATACGTTGATTTTATCCCTTGCAGAAGAGTAAGACACTTAGGTAGAGGACTCCTTTATGGCCATTACTTTCTTGTTCAGTAGAAGTGTAATTATATTTTAGAGTCCTGCCTATGGGTAAAATAAATTTATAAAAACAGTATTTGTGTTCTATATGATCATGTACAAAATAAAACTCATTAGTAGCCAAAACACAAAACACATATATATGAACATCAATGAATGCCATTCCCAAACCTCTTGGCATAACATAACCGTAACTATTCAATGAAGTCACATATTATGTAATTAGATTGAATAAGAAATTGGTCTCTTGGAATCTTCTCGGGGATTAATAAAATTATATATTCTATATCGTTGCCAGGGATCGGTTTTCGAACCCACTTAAAAGCTGTGATTTTAAATGCTGATTTTCTCGGTATCCAAACTCTGTAACATAGAATAAGCATGAATTGAATCTTTTCTGGGTGGATTATAGCGTAGTAAACAAGCGTAGTAAAACAACTAATGTACGATAACTCTATGCTGACTATAGTTTCTTTAATAAGCTTAACGTAATACGATATAAATCACCAAGTGTAATGCACTAAATGAGGATCGAACTCGTTCCAAAATTACTGGTCTATTAAGTTTTGTCTTGGGTAATTTTGTTATATGGTCAGGCCCAAGGACACAATCATTGATATGTAGTAATGATGCAAACTAAATACATGGAGGTCCCCATGGTGTAACGGTTACCATCGTAGGAAAAAGGACACGGCAACACGAGTTCAAATCCTGGACAAGGCTGATCGCATTTCACATAGCACTAATACCTTTGGAAAAGGTATGAATCCAAGTATTCTCCCTTCAACTATGAGTAAATGGTAGAGCAGACTGGCTGTTTCAGCATTAGTTAGGCAACCAGTCTAAGAGAAGGAAAATTCAGAATTCAAGCAGATTAAAAGCCGATTAAAAATTTACCTTGTGTTACATTCTGCCCGTGTGGAGGGCTTTGGTAAATATATATATAACCTTAATAGCGAATTCATTTTCAATGTGATCTTAGTCATGGTGTATTTCCACCGAATGTTATTATTATCCACAAATGCACTGAATGCATTCCTAAAAAATTCACCAAGCCACGTGATAAAGACACATTTCTCTCAAAGAAATACTGACAGAAAAAGACGATATTATCACGAAAGAAATTATTGGGTTTATCCAATACAATCTTGACCAAACCAAGTGTCTAATTGTGTCTTAGTTGTTTTTATTGTCCCTTGGGGTCCTGATCCGGCTGCAGCGTGTCAGAACCAGCTGTCCTTAAAATAACATCATGCTTCAAATTAATCAACATCCGGACGTCACATTCAACATTTTTTCCAGCACTACCCACATCCTAATGTCAAGACATATGTTGTTTCGATGACAGTGGAACAATGATTACTCAGGAAGACTCCATAGGGCTCTCTGACCTAGGAGAGCACCTAAAACTCGATACATCGAAATGCTTATTTGTATAACTTTTGCTTAATGCTGTTGGAGTTCGAATCTAAGTAAAGTTCCAATTTAAACTCTAGTTTTTAATGTTATCAAAAGAAAAATGTTACTACACTAAATGGCTAAGTGTTTGGTAAAAAAATCGAGGCAAGAGCTCCTGATTATTTTCTGAGTTATCATCATCAGCATCATCATCATCAGGTCGTGTCGCTACACGGATATCCCTGACCCTCTCTCGCCACATCTCCCTATCGTTCATCGCCTCTGGCAGGTCTTCAGGGCTACATCTCGTATCCTCACATAGCTGCTGAATGTGTGTTATCCCGCCGTTTAGTTAGCGTCCAAGAAGTGCATCCATACAGCAGTATCGATACGACCGCTGCCTGGAAGAAACTGCGTATCATTTTATCGGTCAGGTCTGATTTCTATATGATCGATAGCCTATCGATAGCTGTCTATGCCTTCGTTAGCCGCGTGTCGATGTCCTGAGGTATAGAATTACAAAACTATAAGTATTGAGACCAGAATCCTCACCTTGGGGATACAAGATGGCGTATTGTTTAAAAGTGCAGAAATCAAAATCAGCAAACCGATTTCAATTTTTACTCGGTTCCTCTTTTTCATTGCTTAATATAAATCTCTTTGGGAAAGGTATAAATGTTTTTTATATCACCTCAAAAGTTTAATTACAATTCGGCATTAGCACTTCATATATGTAAATTCAGTATAATTAAGTTCCCTTATCACATTTGAATGGTTTGGAACTAATCAGGGTTAACAAAAATAAAAGAATCTCGTAAAAGTCGAATGTACCTCCCCGTCATAATCCTACAAACGAGAGATTTTAAAGAAGTGGAGATTGTAATAAGAAATGACTTAACTATCCGCCTGCTTCACAGAATAATCATAATAATTGATGGTTATATATATATATATATATATATATATATATTCAGAATCATAATGTCACGCTTTCAGAACGGATATTCCTGATCGTCAATCGCCACACCTCCCTATCGTCCATTTCTTTCGGCTGATCCCGTGTCGGCACAGAGCTGTTGTATGTAAGTTCGAACTGCACGTCCTGCTTTTGCTTGTCCATGTGCAGGGGTCCACGGGAGTACATCGCTCACAAGCTCGTCCCTACTTCTCCAGCCGTGTCCTGCGTGTCTGATTCGTTTAATTCTGATAGTTTTCGTGATGGGAGGTAGGTGGCCGTATAATTGGTGCCTTGTGGGGTGTTGTCTCCAGGACGTGTTTACTATTGCTCGCAGCATTCTTGTGTAATTGCTGTCAAGCTTTTTCTCCATCCGTTTAGTCAGTGTCCATGTGGGGCATCCATATTACAGTATCGACACGATCGCTGCTTGGAAGAAACTGCGCTTATTTTTATCGGTCAGGTCTGACTTCTATACGACCGATAGCCTATCGATAGCTGCCCATGCCTTGGCTAGTAGTGTGTTTATGTCTGTCTCTATTGATGAGACTCTGACCCCTAGTAAGGTGAACTTGACAACTAGTTTCAAAGAACTACCGTTTAGTGTAGAGATGTTGCCTGCTTGACTAAAGCACATATATTCCGTCTTGTGTGCATTGACATGGAGGCCGATGCTTGCAGCGGCTCGTTCCAGTCTTGTTGGCTGGTAGCTTTCAGCTTGGCTTTGGCAGTGTCCTTCCTTCTGCTCACTTCGTTTATCGTTTGCCATACTATCATAGATTGTCTATCTTCAACTGAGTCTCTAATCTTATCGATCTGATTTTGTATGCATTCTGTCTGTTCTTTTAAGTATATGTTAGCAAATTCATTTTGTGCCTTTTTAAGTTTCAGGGAATTGTCATTGGTTGGGTTCTTCCTGTTGCATTTGGAAGCGGTTTTCACGTTTTCACGCTTTTCTCTAACCGCTAATGTCTCCCATGGGACTCTATATTTTGTTCTTTGTTTAGTAGGAATAAATTCTAATCTTATCGATCTGATTTTGTATGCATTCTGTCTGTTCTTTTAAGTATATGTTAGCAAATTCATTTTGTGCCTTTTTAAGTTTTAGGGAATTGTCATTGGTTGGGTTCTTCCTGTTGCATTTGGAAGCGGTTTTCACGTTTTCACGCTTTTCTCTAACCGCTAATGTCTCCCATGGGACTCTATATTTTGTTCTTTGTTTAGTAGGAATAAATTCCGTTGCCGCTTCTTGGTGGGCGTTGACGAAATTCTCATATTCTTCATTCAGAGAGAGAGTTTTTGTCTGTACTTGTACAGCATCGTATTTGTTTCTTAGTGCTAACGTATGTTTATCTCTAATATCCCTGTTATTAAGCAGGGCCCAGTCATAGTGTACGGTCGTCGAGGTTCGGGTGGCATACTCTCGTAGGCTCAATCGTATTTTTGCCGTGACGATTCTGTGATAGGTGGACACACCCTCGAATGAGGAGTATGCTTCGCAATTCAATACGCTATAATTGAATTTCTTGTTTATAAATACGTATTCTATCTGTACGTTCTTTTTGTTTTGATATGAGTAAGTCCATATTTTTCCCCTCCCTTTTGTGAATGATTGTATTGATGCATGTTAATCTATTTTCTATCTTGAAATCTGTTAGATGTTGTCCATTTCTTTTTGACGAGTTGTGTAGGCTGAATTTGTGGTTTCCTTTTTTCCCAATTTGGGCATTCATGTCTCCGCCAATAACGAGGATGTTATGTATCGGGATGCTACGAACAAGAGAGGATAACTCATCATAGAAGGTGATCAGTTCAATTTCTTCAGTAACATTAGTAGGGCAGTAGCAAGAGATTATTGTTGCTCTGGGGTTGCCATTAAAAGTAGCTACCATCATCCTAGGTTGTATTCTCTCTATGCTATTAAATGATTTTAAGGCTCTTGGTCCTATAAGCATACTACATCTCCTACCGTGGCTTTGACAATTTTTCCATGCTGATGTAGTGGCTAGCGTCCTTCTATTGCCAGTATCGTGATATTTAATATCCTCGCTATGTGTGTATCTGTGTTCTTGAATGCATATTATGTCTCTGTTATGATATATGGCCGATGCGGTCAGCTCCGGCAGTTGTCCTATTTTATTTAAAGTTCTAACGTTGAATGTCGTTATTTGTATTGTTTGTTTGCATTTTAGTAATAGACAGACAGACTGCTAGCCAGCCAGCCAGACAAGTTGCTGATAACGTGAGGCGAGAACCATACACTCACGGTTACAATCATATATATATATATATATATATATATATGAGAGACAAACAGACCGACAGAGGAAAACTTATAAGATAAATTTGAATATTTCGTTGTATTTATACTTTATTTGTTGTAAATTATTTTTAATCTCATGAAAATGTGTTTTAGTGAATGAATATTCTTTTACAAGGTTTTAAAAATATATTTCTAAAAAACTATATATAGACACAAGATCTGCGAGCGTAAAAATGTGTTTATTTTTTTTATTTCCATTTTTTTCTTGAACTTTTAAAATTAGTATTATACTGTACATCAAAAACCATTGCATAAGTTGTATAAATCAATGATTTATTATATAAACCATTTAAATGGTCACGTGACAGTAATGGTTGCTACAACAACAGGTTTCTTTAGTATTCCATGAATTATTCAAAAGTTATCCTATACTATTTTGATTCACTCATTTAGTTTTGACCCAAATATATTCTAACCGATATCACAGCATTCAAATTTTAAGATAAATTCTTAATTTTTCGTCAATACCGTTCAGAACTGATATTTCCATAACTGCTATTTTCCGAACAATTAATACTATTCTTTTATTCGGCCTATCCCTTCTCCAACCCTCATCAGGGGCATATTCAGTGACGCTAAGATAACTGACAAGGAGCAAAATTAAGGAATGAGAACATTAAATGGGGTGGTATATATATATATATATATATATATATATATGTTTCTAAACGAGGTTTTTTTAATCAATCGAGCACGGATTTTTTTTGTTTTTATTAAAGTCGGTATGATTTGAAATCGCCCAGGTACTATGCAACTATTTATATTTACCAACCCCTCCGCCCGGGCAGGATATGACACAAGGTCAATTTTTAATCGGAGTTTAACAGGTTTTGAATTCAAAGTTTTCCTTCTACTAGACTAGTTACCTCGCCAAGGCTGAAGAATCTAGTCTGCCCTACTATTTACCCATAGCTGGAGGGATAATGATTAGATTCATACCTTTCCCAAGGGTATTAGTGCTATGAGAAATGTAATCAGTCTCGTCCAGGATTTGAACTCGTGTCGCCGTGTCCATTTCCTACGACGATAACCATTTCACCACCGGCAACTATTTTTTGTTGAAAAAGATTGATGGTGAGAAGGGACATATCATGCATGGGCAACTGAATCTCTTTCATACAACCTTGACAAAGTTAGGTCCCAGAAGTCAAAGAAAAATTTTCTTAAAGCAGATCATTGTTTTCGTGACACAAATGGCTGCTGCAACACAAATGCAATGTAAAACTACTTCAAATGTATGATATAAAAAAGAGATATCCAACAATCAATGGCTCAAGATATGTCACTGTGGAAGACACAGAATATTTCAATTATGTAAATATCGTCCTATGATTAATATTCATAAATAGAATCTCTCAGGCAAATGTATTTATTTCGCTATGCCGTAGCAGGAATATTGTTATCTGATGTGACCTTTTATAAAATGCTAATGGCGGTTTTCATTTTCAAGGCGAAAGGGTAACATGTAACTTCATATCAACTGATAGAGGGAAAAATTGTTCATGCCTTTTTCAAGAGAATTAATATAAAAGAAATGCTAACTATTCTAACTAGGGTTTTGACTCGTCTTGCCTATACCATTTATCATAAAGTTAAATGTTAAGACGCCTGTAAACCCGCCAATGAGTATTCCTTGGTTCACAATCTTTCTACCATCACTTGACGTCTTCACTACAAAATCAAAGCCCGAGTATTTATACTTAGAACTTCAGGATTTACATTCCAACTAGACATATATTTTTCTAAAAAAAAAATCTTGCTTGCATATTTGGCTATCTCGATGGTAGTCACATGATTCTATTCTGATTAAAAGTCTCTAGCGTTTTTCTTTTCATTTTAATCAGTATTAAAGCTGAAAATCCAGTGTGGAAGAAAGAAGTCGTCAAAAATGGAAATAGATTCTTCATTGTTTGAATTCTGAAGCTCTTGCATACACTTTCTTTATGAGTATCCGTCTAGCATTCCCTCAGATCGAGGACCTCTTTTGAGAACCGTGGCCCTAAACTATCATATTTACCAACCCCTCCGCTCAAGCCTGGTCCAGGATTTGAGCTCGTGTCGCCGTGTCCATTACCTACGACGATAACCATTATACCACGGGTCCTAAACTATAGCCCAAAACATATCACTGTAAATGCGTAATATAAATACTGTGGAAGATCAGATTTTAGACAGAAACCCCGTATGAATGTTGATTGTAAAGAAGATCAACTGACCTTTTTTTAACCAAAAAAATAAAAAAATGTTTCAATCACTGTTTTTATGATGTTTTTTTTCGCAGTAATTACACTTAATTTGTCCGTTAAGCTGTTAAATAAAGAGTTCCCTAATGTTTCTATTCTACTTTACTTCTTGTTGGTTATGTTATCGTTAACCTAGTGGTTTGGTAAAGTAAAATAATAGCTGAGTTACAAAAGAGAAAAGAGGTGGCTATTTATTAGACAGGAAGAACGAAAAGACAAGCGGAAAGGCTCTTCTTTGTGTAAGCTCAACAACACTGTCAAATGAGCAGACATAAAAGGATTTCCCATTAAACGACAAAATAAAACTAATTTAACGAAACGTCTTCAATAACATCTAAACATAAGAGCCAAGACACATTGAAAGAAAAAAAACTCTCTTTTATCAAAATGCTTAAACAAATTACCTATCTATCTATCTATCTATCTATCTCCATACATACATACATACATACGTACACGAACGCTTGTATGTAATGAGATTCCAGGAATGACAGACAAAAAAGTTGAGGTAAAAGCGTAAAGAAATAAATGTGAGGTTAGGAATAACACATATATTATTGCATCATTATAAGTGTGTACGTGCGTATATATATATATATATATATATATATATATATATATATATATATGTGTGTGTGTGTGTGTGTGTGTGTGTGCGTGCGTGTGTGTGTGTGTGTGGAAAGAGAGAGAGAGAGACAGACAGAAAGACTAATAGACAAACAGGGAGAGAGACAGAAAGACTAATAGACAGACAGGGAAAGAGACAGAAAGACAGAGACAGACAGAAAAAGAGAGAGAAGATAGACGGATATGTTTAAGACCCAAGTGTAAAGATTGATATATATATATATATATATATATATATATATATATATATATATATTTGTAAAATATGTTGTAATGTTTACCGTCTAAGGAAATGAACATGGAGACACGAGTTCAAATCCTTGATGAGATTAATTGTTTTGTAATGTGCTAATACGCTTGAGAAAGAAATATCTCCAAGAATTATCCTTTCAACTCAAGGTAAATACTAGGCCAGACTCGGCCTTTTAACCTTGGTATCACAACCAGCCTAGAAGAAGGAAAACTCTGAATTCAAACCTGTTTAACTCCCCTTAAAAGGTGACCTTGTGTCACTTCCTGCTCGTACAGAACGGTTGTTATAAACGTGTGTGTTTATGTGTGTGCTCGTGAGTAATGTCTACATTCCAAATATTCTTAAACAGTGTACGTCGCCTCTCTTTTTTTGTTATATATATATATATATATCTTCTGGGCTACATCCCGTATCCTCACATAGCTACTGTATGTATGTTCTAGCTGGTTGTCCTGCTTTTGCTCGGCCATATGTGGGGGGTCCATAGGAGTACATCACTTAGCACGTCCCTGCTTGTCCAGCAGTTAGGGAAAAGTGGCCAGAGAGGGTTAGCGATATCTGTGCTAGCGGTACGACATGATGATTATGATGATGATGATACATATATATATATATATATATATATATATATATATATATATTGACTGCTACTTTTCTTTCAAGGCGCGAAACAATACTACTGTAAGAACGGAAATACACATGGTCTTTTTGTTTGTACACAATATATATATATATATATATATATATATATATATATATATATATTACTGAGAGTGTATATTTTGTGAAGTTCTTATATAACACTTATTAATCCCAAACCTCTCTCACATTATTTTGTTTATTTCTTCTATTGACCGCTGAGTTGCAAAGCACTAACGATACATCATGAGCAAGTATCGAGTTTTCTGAATAAAACACCCATTGTTTTCATTTCTAAGAAATACAATTTCGAGAGAAAAACTAATAAGATAAGCAGAAATAACAGAAACCAAAACAAAAATAAAAGAATGAGCAATTAACCTTTACATAACCTCTTCAGTTTGGGTGGTGACCTTGATCGCAATCACAAATGCAACTAAATATTTTTAGTTGAAACCGAACGATATTTTCCACTTTATTTTGTCCTATGAAACTATCGGTTGTTTTTATCGTTTTTTATTTTCAATGCCTCCTAAATTAAGTTTATTTTCGCTTAATTATCTTTCACTTTAATGTCCATCAAACCTCGACTTACACTTGCGTTATATTTGATCATTTGTATAATAAAAGACGTTTGATTAGCACATATCTTTCAGAAAATATATTGCGTGTTCTTTTATATCGCATAGCACAAAAGATGTATGTATTAATTTACTTACTAAATTTGCAGTGTGTGTTTTGTATTTAATGGAAATTACATAAAAATAATGCGTGCTGTTTTTTTCAGGAAATCCTGGAAACAGTAATTTTGTTAACTTCCTATCATACCAACCATGTAAGTAAGACGAGCAAGGCATGGTGGGAAATGTCGGAAAGTAAGGACGAACTGATAAGTGACGTTCTCTTATGGACTCCTATTCATGGAAACACCAGTCAAAGGCATCTGCGTTTTCCGTTCTCTTTGGTGATGATAATAGCATTTGCAGTGTGAATAATTACTTCTGATTAATTAATTAATGCTTGATCTCTGAGGCAGTTGGCGATATTTGTGACAGACAAAATAAACAGTTTAATAGCGTCACTTAGTTGCATATTTTGCAAGTGTTTTCTATCGTTCATTACACATGTTCTAAAGTGCTGTTTATCGTTCATTACAGATGTCTCGAAGTGTTTTTTATCGTTCATTACACATGTTTCGAAGTGTTGTTTATCATTCATTGCACAGGTTCCTAAATCACCTGCAGCATATTGTTCGTCAAGGATTCTTATATATACATATATATATATATATATATAGGGCTTAGTGAATCGAGTTTATTGTGCTTTTATATTTTTATCTTTGTATTATTGTTTCCTAAAGAGATTTTGGGACACAATAATATGACATCAAATAAATCTATCTAAATTAAATTATGTAGATTCAAATCGTTTTTTTTTCTATTTGATAGTAGTAATTTGTACTCAGTTATATGGTTTGGACTATAGAATACATCGACTGCATAGCTACAGAGGAGTAAGACCCTCTAACATACCAACGTGTGACCCGGATGTGACGCTAAACTACTTCTGAAGGTGAGGCCGCTGTCTTGTAGCTCTTAGAAATGTGAAGTAGGCCTTTATTGCCATTTCTCCCATACACTCTAAACTGAGATGGTAGTACCCGTTGTGGTCCCAACAATGAGTCAAAAGTAACTGTTTAATTATTTACTCTGCTGGAAACCCTTAAATTGTGGCAGATAGAACTAAAATGTTAGATAGCAATAATTGAAATCATTTAATCGTGGGTAAACTAATAATCCCAGTCTTGTTTAAATATTTTTAACTACAAACTATTCAGTTACAAAAATATATATCTAATATATATGTATAAATATGATTTTGCATTGAATAACCAATGTGTTGATATGCCGTAACGTACCACCAATCAACTGTTATAGGTTTCAAGTAAATAATATTAAGCATTGGCAAATAAATATGGCCTCCATTAACAATTGTAAATACAAATAATTCACAGTGTTATATATTGACCCTCGACCGAGCCATCAATCTAGGGATGCACCAGTGTAAATAAGCAGAAGAACAGCGGAAGCAGGTGTACGTTAGACACTAATATAACCAGGTGCCTAGACGTTTCGAGTTAGTTGGAGACAGGATGCCGAAGTGAAAACCAGCTCCAGACAGAAGGCTTTGGGCTCTCAGTGACCCACGGTTGAGCAACCTCAGGCTAAGATGCGAAAGAAGTGCTGCTATGGGCGAAGAAAAACTTGGGTCAATATAGCAGTCCGTCCTTGTCTCCACTCATTTCTCACACACAACAAACATCACCTTCCGAAAATAAAGTGTGTGAGATTTATATTTTTATAAAGAAGTGTATTCGTTCGTTATTGAAGTCGTCATTATCGGTTAATGATGTTTCCGCATGTAAGTGTATATTTATACACGTGTAGTTGTATCGGTCTAGTTGATAGAGTGTTCGCCAATAGTCAGGGAGACCTGGGTTCAATCCCAGGTCTCCTCATACCAAAGACTTTAAAAAAGGTACTTGATACCTCCTTGCTTAACACTCAGCAATACAAGGTACGTATCAAGGGTAAAGTAGGGCAGTCCAGGGAAAGGAGTAGCACCCTCCCCTACACCTCGGTGTAGTAGCTATTGAAAAGGGAGCCTTCTGGTCACCCTCGACTACGGTTGCCAACTTTACTTAGTTTTATTGTGGCTATACAACAACAATAGTAGGGCATTGAATATCTTTATCAAATACAATTAATTTTTAAACAAATCTATTTTTCTGATATATCGGACCGAAACCGATATAACCAATCAGAGCCACATTGTACCTGAGAGTAATGGCAAAAAAAGAGTACTTTACTTTTTTTCAGGTTTTCCGAGCTTCATTTTACGTATACTTTTAAGTGTCATACCCTCCATACTCCCTATGGTTATTTTGAATCGTTCCCATCTGCAGTAAAAGAAGTCAATGGATTCTAAGCCCTGCAGAATAGTTGTGCTATTTTATTTTATAGACTCTTTGCTTATCTGAACAAACTTCTATAAATATCAACACTTTCCCATACTATCAACTCTATTAAGATAACTCATCTTTCGTGTATCAATAATTTTGAGGTGGATTAAAAGATAAGATATGTGTATCTCTGTAATTAAGAATTTAATCAGTAAAGTTTGAAGATAACCCAGAGATTATATCTAGATAAACAATAGTCAATAACTCTCATATGCGCTGTTTGATTTCGAAATGCTGAAAAAGAAGTGACAGTTTACTACCATTACAGTGAAAGTAATAAGCATATGAAATAGTACAAAAAGTGGGAAAGATTTTAAAAGA
>CAUZXS010003155.1:117500-130000 GCA_963585895.1 Sepioteuthis lessoniana
TTGTTTTTTACGGCATATCAACCGTTATTCGTTGTTTAATGCCAAATTCAGTCTATGCATTGATAATAAATATGTATGATTCGTAAACGAATAGTTTGTAAGAAACAACTTTTAAACGAGCCAGAGCTCGTTTTGTTTGCTCATAATTATATGGTTTCAAATATTGCCATCTAAAATTACTAGTTTTATTTGCACACAGTTAATTGCTTTCCAGTACCATCATCATCATCATGTCGCGCCGCTAGCGCGGATATCCCTGACCCTCTCTCGCCATTTCTCCCTATCATTCATCGCCTCCGGCAGGTCTTCAGGGTTACGTCCTGTGTCCTCACATAGTTGCTGTATGTAAGTTCGTGCTGGTCGTCCTACTTTTGCACATCCATAAGTGGGGGTCCACAGGAGTACATCGCTTATGAGCTCGTCCTTGCTTCTCCAGCAGTGTCCCGCGTGTCTGGTTCGTCTAACTTGTATAGTTTTCGTGATGGGGGGCAAGTGTCTGTATAGTTGAAGTCTCGTGAGGTGTTGTCGCCAGGACTTGTTTAATACTGCTGTCAACATTCTTGTGTAATTTCCGTCTAGTTTCCTCTCCAGCCGCTTCGTTAGCGTCCATGTGGTGCATCCATATAGTAGTATCGACACAACCGCTGCCTGGAAGAAACTGCGTTTCATTTTATCCGTTAGGTCCGACTTCCATATGATCGAGAGCCTATCGATAGCTGTCCATGCCTTCGTCAGTCGTGTGTCGATGTCTTTTTCGGTTGATGAGACGCTACTTCCTAGGTAGGTGAATTTGTCTACTAGTTTCAGAGAGGCTCCGTCTAGTGTGGCAATGTTGCCCGTTTGGTTGTAACACATATATTCAGTTTTGTTTGCATTGACATGGAGGCCAATGCCAGCTGCGGCTCGTTCCAGACTATGCAGTAGTGTCTCTGCTTGATTAGGCGTATTCGCTAGTAACGCCAAGTCATCAGCGTAGTCGGCGTCCGTGATTGTTTTTGCGGGGTACCTTTTGCTTCTTCTCTTAGTCAGCTCGAAGCCATTTTCTCTGATTTTGTCGATCGAAGTCCTAAGCACATAGTCTAGACAGATGATTAAGAGGTACGGGGCTAGTGTGTCTCCTTGTAGTACTCCTGCAACAATGTCGAAGTATTCCGTGTCTCCATCTGGTGAACGTACTTTCACTTTGGTGTTTCTGTAGAGTATCATTATCGCTGCTACGGTTTCTTTTGGTAGGCCATATGCTAGTAGGATTTGCTCCATCTTCCCTCTGTGTATGGAATCGAAGGCCTTGGTAAAGTCGACAAATAGTAATGTCGCCTGTAAGTTTTTTGCCCGAACGCCTTCAAGGATTCTACGGATGGTCAGTATTTGTGAGGTTGTGGATCTATTTCTCCGGAAGCCATTTTGGTTTTTCCTAAACAGTTCTTCTTGACACATAGATGGCTCACTAACAAGTACTAACACTACAGGCCAGAGTGGATCAAAGAGTAATGACTGAGATGGGGTTGTCCCTATTTCACAATACGACTGGAGTAACACAATCAGATGCAGTTTATTGTGATATCCAGAACACTCATGAGAATGCCTTAACACAATGTAGTCGGAATGTAACAGCACCAGTCGACTGGGCCACAGAGTAAGCTAGTTAGATATGGTACTGTAGTAAACGTACCTTATCCTCCAACCCAAAACGTACGACTTTGAGATTCACATTAATGATTTCCTAGAAATCTTGTATTCGACGTTTTTAGCGTTAAAAGTTAATGTAGTTTGATTTCTTGGTTTATTAGCATATCAATATTCTTGGGTTATTTCATACCAAAGGCTATCTTATAGAAGAACTGCAGTAATAAAATCTAACACATTGCTGAGAGAATAAAGGGTTTTATACATTTCCCGATGGTATTGTTCGGAAAGTGAACGTAAATAGCTCGTTTGGATATTGAACTCGTTTACTTCGGAGCTCAGCAGTTTAGCCATTGCAACACAGGGACTTCCGTACAAGTGAATATATATATATATATATATATACGTGTGTGTTTGTGTGTGTGTGAAAGAAGTTGACTTAGAAAGAGAGAAAGTGACAGAGAAGAAGGATGTTAATGTAATGGCTATTCTTGTTAGGAAAGGGACTCGACGAGATGACTTCATACCCTCGATTACGCTTTTTGCATTTCAGTTTGCAAAAATGACAGTGACAAAGATACGATTCTGTTTCTTTTCACAACCAGCTATATGTGAAATAGTTGGACAGATTGGGCTCGCTAGACTCGGTAGTTGCCACTGGTTGGGGAGAAGGAATAACTCTGAATTCTAAACCTGATGATGTTGCTCAATCGAATCTGTGACACATTGGTGCATCAGTCTTTTATCATTTATTCATTCAAAACGTTTTGCTAGATCTACATAACCCTTCATCACTCTAGAAATTACCACAGTTGGATAAACAATGGTTCACATGTCCCTCATGCTTTAACATCGACGAAAGAATCCATCATATACATATATATATTACATCGTTAAATCTCTTTGACAGAAGGATGTTCTGCGACTCTTCATCGCCATATTTTTCTATCGTCAATCGCATTTGGAAAGTTCTCTAGGCTACATACATAATGTCAGCTCAGATCTGATCAATGTAAGTCTATGGAGGTCGGCCAACACTGGTACATCTACGAGTAGGAATCTATCAATGAATGTTGCTTATGAGTTCGTTCTTACTTTTAAGCAGTGCAAACATGTGATCTTCGCCTTACTTGGATTGTTTTTGAGATTGGAAATTGATGGCCGTACAAGTGCAGGTCAGTGGTGCGTTGCTTCCTGAATTTCTTCAAAATGGCACGTAGCATTCTTGTCTAGTTCCCATCGAGCTTTTTCCCTCGGCGTTTCTGTATCGTCCATGTTGTGCATCCATGCAGTAGTATTGATACAATCACAACTTGGTAAAATCTCGTTTTATATTATCAAGTATATATATGTATATATATATTCGGTGTCTAAGAAAACTTCCCACATTAACTTTCACCTATGTGGTTCGAGAAAATTTAGGAAAGTTCTAATGGTTATTCCATCTAGCAAGGGTAAAAACTATATTTTTCTGATAGGGTCACAACGCAAAATACAACATGTATTTGCAGTTGAAACGTTTTTTAAAGACGGGGGAATCTGTACTAACTACACAGAGATCATATCATGCTCATTTAATATTATGTCAAAATGATGCTATTCTGGATAGAAAATCTATGCTGCTGTAAATTGAACATTTCAGAACCATTCGTTCCTCGATTAAAAGAAAGCTGTTTGAAGACCTCGAAGCGCTCAAAGTTCAGAAAATGTCCAAAATACAAGACAGCCTGTTGAGAAAATTTCCTCACATCCAGCCATACATAGGCTTCTGTTTTTGCATTGCCTTATCAAAAAAAAAAAAGATAAGACAATAGCAAGATAGAGCTACCAGTGCAACTTTTCTAAGTTTGTGTGCACCACACAGGTAACATGTTAAAATGATGCAGGTTTCACTGTCTCAGATATATATAACAACCCGACTACAGAAGCAGAATTCGGCATATGATCAATTTGTACGTGGAGATTAATAGTTTTGAATTCAGAATTTTATTTCTTTTAGATTGGCTGCCATACCAAGGTTAAAAGGCACAGTCTGCCCTACTATTTATTCACAACTTGAGATACTTGGATACACATATTTCCTATTATGCTTGGATACATACATATGTGAAATGCAAACAACTTAGTTCAGGATTTGAACTTGTGTCACCGAGTCCATCTTTTTTAATAGTATCCATTACACCATTAGGATGCGCACACCCAAACATATATATATATATATATATATATATATATATATATATATATATATATAAAGAGATGGGGGAGATAGGTGGGTGAAAGAATGTCAGCCGTACATAAGTACATCCTAATATTTTGTTTAATATATTAAAACTGATTTTCTTTTGAATAAGTCACGCTCAGGTTTTATCATTCCTTGTGGAATTTATGATGAAAACGAATATTATTCCGTGTTATTTATTACCAAACTTTGCATCACTGAATCCCATAAATCGAAAATATGACTATAGAGCAGTAGAAAACGTAGCACAACTCTACTTACCGAATTTCAATGTTGTAGTGTTTGGTAATAAAATATATATATATATATATATATATATATATATATATATATATATATATATATAAAAGTGAAAAAAAAGAGACTATTTTGATCGGGGACGAAGATATTTTACCTGTTGACTTCTTCTTTCTGCAATAAGATAAATTCTACAAAAAATAATTTTCGATGGATTTTTTAAGAGTAAGTTTACCAAAGTTTTATGATTATATCCGTCAATGTAGATGTAGTTGTAAAATGCAGATTTCTTATTATAAATTGCTTCGTATTTGAATTATAATTCAGTTCAAGGGAACAACCGTAAATTACATTGTTGTTTGATCGACTTTGTTCTTAACTTATCGTCAATTATTTTGAAAAGTTTTCGTGGAAAAATATTGTCTTAGGGTGGGACTTACTGAAATCGGATTAAATAGATGGTTAACATGAAATATACGGAATAACTGAACCCTATTTTACCACAATGTTCAATTTCCAGTGTTCATATTCAAACAAGTTACAGGAGAAAAACAATGGGCGGTACCCGTAGTATAATTGTTACCGTTTTAGAAATTGGCAAAAGTGACTCGAGTTCAAACCATAGACGACTCTATATTTCACATTGTAATAAGACCCTTGGGAAAGGTATTAACCCATCTGTTCTTGCTCCAGCAAGATAAATAGTTGGATAGACTGAGGTATTCAGCCTTGTTACGGCAATCGGTCGAGGAAAACTCCGAATTAAAACCTCCGCTAAGAACACACCTTCTGCGGGATAAAGCTTTATCCTTGTTTTTGTTTTTCTTAACGTAAAACGATATTCTTTTATTAGATCTGCTATTCGTAGTATAATCAAAGCAGCCTATTAACAGATAGGGAGCTAATGTGTCATCTTGAAGGACTCCAGTCACAATGTCAAAGAAATACGTAAGTTAACCATTGATTTCGTGTTTTTGTAAAGCCTCGTCATAGAGGTAACAGTTTCTTTGGGGAGACCAAGAACTTCTTTCTGTGTAAGGAATAAAGGGCTTTGTAGATTAATAGGTTTGAATTAAGAGTTTTCTTTCTCCTCGACTGGCTGTCAAAGCAAGGTTAAAAAGCACAGTCTGCCCTACTATTTATTCATAGCTTGTGGGAGAATACTTGGATACACATGTTTTTCAAAGGGTATCAGCACTATGGAAAATGTAAAAATGTATAGAAGGAAACGCCTAGGAGTAATGTTGCCTCAACATTTTTTGCACCTACTCCTTTCAGGATGTGGCAGATAAAACTTCTGGGGATGTGTCTGAAATCCGTTCCGTTTAGTCCTTAGAATTCGATCTAATGTTGGATATGATAGAGAAACAGACCGTTTTATTCCTTTGAGGCTTTAGGCAGAGCAGTTACGTCTTTGTATTTTTTCTGAATAACTGATAATTATGTATATATATTTTTTTCTTTTAGATATAGATAGGACATAGGCTGACTTCATATGTGCTAACATTATGGTTTATCCATTCACGCATTCGCATAAATTGGTTGACTTTTCGCTAGAATAAATTTTAAAAGATACTGTACGTTGCCCAATGGAGCCATCTTTGAGGAATCGAATAATAAAATGGCAAAAACAACGAGTCATATATATATATATATATATATATATATATATATATATAACAAGTTGAAGAAAAAACAAATTAGAAGAAAAATTATGGAGAAAAATAACTTTGTGAGAAGTAAGAGGAAGAATTGCCGGGAAATGTGCTACAGGAAATTCCGAATGTTGCTACTATATTCGAAATTGATCTTGTTTAAGAAAGGTTTGTTAATGCTTATATAGAGAACTTTAAGAGATGATGTTAATGCATGTTTGCTTATTTTTTTCTGTGTCCAATATGAAGACGTAGAAATTCTGCATTTAGAGGAGGGTCATGAATGTATTTGTGGTGTTGAGAGATGGAACTAGCGTTGGATAGGTACGATTTTAAACGTCCTAATAGTGCTGTAGTACTTTGTAATTGGCTCTTGGTTTATTGGAGAAACAATCACCCCAAGGATATTTAAAGAACAGTAGTACATTGGCCGTGCTAAGATAACTAATCAAGGGAAAGAAGTTACTACAAAAGACGAGATTAGTACCGTAAACATTCCTTTACGTTCCTTTGATTAAATAGAAAAGACAGTGTCTGTCCAATTTACGTACACATATATATGCATCCCCGCCATATATATATATATATATATATATATATATATATATATATATATATATATAGTGTAATCGGATGGAAACTCAATATATATATATATATATACACACACACACACACACACACACACACACACACACACACACATATATATATATATATATATATATATATATCCTCGAACCATATTCTATAATAGTGAGAAGTGTTTCGTTTTGTCTTTTTTTTATTTCTCTCCTTTCTCTCACAACTTTCTCACAACGCCATACAGTCTTTTTTTTTGCAATTATCTGAGGAATATTCAGTATTTTAAAATTCCTCTTAGTCCATTTTACTCACTTGATTTATCTGGAGATTGTATGGTTTTTTTTCCAATTGTATGAATATTATAAGTATAATAAAATCGACTTGTAGAGGTGAGATAGCAATTATTTTGGATCTTATCTCCTACAATTGGCCAATATTTGAGCGCTTCATGATTTAGAAAAATATCTTTGTTTATTCTTTCTTTGGGGAGCGTATTTAAGCAGTCATAGACCGATCGGAAAAGTGTATCAATCAAGAAGACACTTGCATGGGAAAATAGCATCGTAGTCAAGGTAATATATGCGTAATATGTCATTATTCAAGTAATAAATATCGTAAAGGAGAAAACATTACATTAAGACATATCTCATATACGTACAACCACACACACACACACACACACACACACATATATATATATATATATATATACACAAACACACATAAAGACACATATCGACTTTCAAAAGTATTCCATATTTATTTTCCTTTATTTGGTCTGCCCTAATGTTATATATATATATATATATATATATATATATAAAATGTGTGCATGGGTGTGGGTGTGTGGGTGCGTGTGTGAATTGTCAATCCCTTATGCATCTTAATAAAACCCCGACAGCTGTCCATACGAAACCTTCACTCCAACAGAAAATACCCATCCTAGCAGGACGTCGTCCTGGATAAAATGGTCTAAGAAACATCCAACCTCAACCTAGCTATATGAAATATAAGAACAATGCTTAATAAACTCAACTGAAATTGACTCAATATCAGCAGTGTCATAGTATCTGAGGGATTCCAAAATACATTAACATTGTCACTGTGAGTGGAGTCAGATTCACTGAAAATGGTAGCATCATGAGGGAATAGGCAACCTTTTCTACTGGCGTGGGGAAATGTCAATAGAATGAAGTGAATATGGAATAGATTTGCGGTCAGTAATGGTCTTCTGGCAATTATGTCTAGGGATACCAACCCACCCAGTTAGTGATAGATTTATCGCGCAGAGGTTTCTATAAGTCAACTGCTGATATTATGAGCTAATTGCTGCTTTTGTCCAGATAATGACCAACAGCCAAGAAAAAATAAGCCGTTACTAAGACTAGCTTGACCAGATATTTTGTGCTATCCTAGAATGTAGACAAAATTCTCCTTATTGGAGAATGTTACCCTCGATTTAGTCAATCACATTTTACCCGGCCGAAATTCTTGCTAAGATGAGAAAGATGAAGGCGAACACAAATGGTAACCAGCTTGTATCCATCAGGTCAGAACACCAACTGGTTATAATCAACAATTACTTCAAATACAAGAAAATCCACATGCTCTCCTGGATTCGCCTAAGATCGAAAGACTGGGACCTCGTTGGTTACATCATAATGACTACATGATAGCATGATCTGCCAGGTTTTTTTTAAATTAAGAACGATGAAAGGGGCCATCTACTATAGGGACCATATTATGATCCAGTCCATAACTAAACTGCGACCGAGGCGGAGAAAGAAGAAAGAAAAAATGGCAATCAGGAAGCTAGAAGCCCAGACGATCAAGAGTCAGGGATGACTTGCAGGCCTCAGTAAACAACAGGCTAGCTAGAATTTAAGCAGGTACTGTAAAAGAAATCTGGAATTCCTTCAAATCAATTGTGCACTAAGAAGACTGGTTTGACAGAAATACCATGGAGCTTGAAGAGCTTATTAATAACAGGAACTTTGCCAGGAGTAACATTCTCAGTATGATCACCAAGTTTACTAAGACCAGGTAGGGAACATGCTTTCAAATTCTCCAGCAGAGATACAGAAAAAAAAAAAACAGTTGTTGAAAAAAGTGACTGAACGACTGGCACTTGCAGAATCAAATGACCCAAAAGTATCTGCCTGAGCATAAAACTTATATGAGGGCAAAAAGTGAACCACACAGAACAAATGTTAGTCCTCGATAACAAAACAATAATTGTTATATAATGGCCGAGGGATTTCGTTTTATGCCTTTGGGTTTAGTTAGGCTGAGAACCTTTCGGCTCAGTGCATTGGTTACTTAGGTGCAGCATTAACGCAGGTGTTCGCGCGCGCGGAACGGACGTGTCACTCAGAGATGTCACATTAGAAAGCCGAGATGGGAAACAGGGCTAGGGAGTGCGAATAACGTCACGCACCGGAAGCGCGCGGAGGGTTTGGGTGATTTTGAAAAAGTCAGTGAGTTGAATTGAAAACTACACTCCGAACGGGAAGGGTGGACTTTCGGGGCTCGCTGAGGCCAGACGAATTTGCTCGCTACGGGCGCCGTACAAGATGGGGGGGGGGCAGATGGAAAAGCTAGAATAGAAAGAATGCGTATCTCTCTCCTTATGTCAAAGAACCTTTAAACTCAAAGGTAATAAAAAGTTTCGTACCTGAACTGAGAAGTCGTAATTTCGGGATTCCTATGTTCTATGTATATATGTTAAAAACATTCTGTGTACATTTCCCGTATCCATATAATGGTACATAATCACTGAGAAGCAAAGGTTTTCTTTTACCAGGTAGAAGAAATACTTTGCCATTCTGCTTAATGAAACGTCAACAATAGAACAATAAGTGATTGACACGATAGAACAAAGGCCAACCTAGACTTGAATGAAGTGTGTAAGGTTATCTCTATGCTCTGCAACGAAAAGTCATCTGGCGCAGACGGACTGTATGTTGAGGTTATTATGAGAGGAGTCGAAATAGTCTACACAATCGTAACAGCAACCGCTGCAGGATCTCACTTCTCTCCAAACAAGGGATGGTGATCACCCACATACTGCTCAGCAGACTATCGACCCTAACAGAGGATTTCCAACCTGAAGTTTTCATATGAACCGAGAAATTACGACCAAGACTTTCTCCTTACAACAAATACAGGAGAAATGCATTGAGCAGAATACACCTCTCTATAAATTTGTCGACTTCACCAAAAGCTTCGACACTGTGAACAAGGAAGCACTATGGAACATCCTGCGAAAACTTGGATGCCCTAACCACTTCATCAAACTAGAATCTGTTATGCCTACAGGGATGAATTCATCAGTCAGCTAAACAGGATAACTCTAAAAAAAATTGAGTTTGGGAACCGAGTTAAACACATTTTTAAAATTTTTCTTTGTAAGGCCTTGTCTGATTTCTTCATTAAATTCACCCACGGGCAATGACTAGGGGCAAATCTATACAATGCCAGTTAATTTAGGTCAGGAAGAATGACCAGAAATATCCTGTTACGCAAGTTCATATGCTGATGACACTGCCTTCGAGTGAAAGAACCACCAAGGCGCACCAGAAATAATCACCGGTTTCTCCTAATCTACAAAGGTATTAAGGCTGAAAATTAAGCTCAAGAAAACCAAGGTTGCGTTCCAATCCCCTTATATCTTTACACCTTAATAAAATTCCGGTTGATTAGCCATTTTTTTTCACATTTCTTTTTGATAGCCCAGTACATTACATGAAACTTCAACTAATGGAGGTTTAGAGTTTATAGTATTGCTTAAGTTTTATACCTACACAACTATAATGGAATCAACGACTTCTTTAGCAAATTTCTCTTATTTATAATTATTTCAAATATATACATATATATATATGTGTGTGTGTGTGTGTGTGTGTGTGTGTGTGTGTGTGTGTGTGTGAAAAACTAGAAAATATATCTGACTGCATGAAAATGTATACACATGAAAAAAAAGTCTTCAGAGGATGACTTTATTTATTGCCTGAATTATTGCCAAGCTATGAGCAATATAGAACAAGTCCTGAAGACAACACTTCGCAAAGCAGCAGCTATACGGCCACCAACCATCCATCATGGAAATTCTCAAAATTAGACGGTCCAGACACACGGGACACTGATGGAGAAGTAGGGACGAGCTCATAAGGGATGTACCCCTGCGGACACTTTCACATGGAGGAGCAAAGGCAAGACGTCTACATGGAACCTACATACAGCAGCTTTGTGCCGATACGGTGTGTAGCCCAGAGGATCTGCTGAAAGCAATGGACGATAGGGAACTGTGGCGAGAGAGGGTCAGGAATATCCATGCTGGTAGCGCGAGATGATGATGATGATGGAAAATAAGTTTGCATCATTGTTTGTATATGCTTAGATAAATACATAGATAAAGAGATAGTTGTATCAAACAGACTGAAGAGACAGAATGAAGCAAAGACACATTTATAAAGACGGCTAGATGTGTTATGGCATGTTTGAAATAGGTAGATATGAACAAAATATTATAGACTGATATACGAATCAAAATAATTAATCAAGAAAACAAAACAAAGTAAGATAGATAGATTAATTGTTTTAATGAAATTTTGTTTTTAAAATTAATATAATTACATTGCATAATTTTAAAACAGAACGCCGCCAGGGGAAATAGAATAGTAAAAACATTATCATCTTTAGTTTCATTTAAAAATTCATACGGCCTGATAAAGGCTTAAAAATCCAAAGGCTTAACGTTGGCAGATAATGCAAAGTAAGAATAAAATAATCCTCTGAATACCTTGTGCTTTTTTTATATTTGCACACACACACACACACACACACACATATATATATATATATATATATACATATATATATATATATATATATATATATTTCGTGTTTTTGAATTTTTCAAAAACGCGTAACAGGATGGAAATAAATTTATAATCCTAATGTGACCGGTTTGTTGTTTTTCTTAAAGAATATATATATATATATATATATATATATATATATATATATATATATATATATATATAATATTCACTTGTGTATTTTTTTTCAGATGTTATAATAGAGGATACTCAGATCGTGGAAACTTTTAATCATTGTATGAATTGGGCCTCAGAGCCGTAGAAGCTGCTGCGAAGTTCAATAAATGAAATGAAATAATAATACATCTAATTTTATTGCCCAATATTAATTCACTGGTTTGAAGTGTGGTAACTTGTTCCTAGACAAAAAAATTCAAGAAATAAAGGAACATTATTTATTGATATTGATGCTTATGACACAAAGTAAACGTGAATCCAGACCTTACTATAAACTTTCAGAAGATTTTGTATCATCGGAAGATTCTACACGTAAACTATTAAAGAAAGAATGTATAAAAGAACCCACTTATGGTTCCCGATGAAGTCTAAATTGATTTAAAACAGTAAAATATTTTGACCTGGCAGTCCAGGTTTCCACCAAGTTAGTGCTTTAAAGTTAACCGTCGGATCGTTGAAAAGAACTTCCCTACAGGCAGTACCAGCTTAGAGGGTCTGAGTTTATAGCTAGACGCCTGAGGAGCTTTTGAAGGTGATTCCCAAGGGAACAAAGCATTTTCGTAATAGCCATGCATAGGTATCAATTCGTGCGTGATCCCTCCCAAAAATGATTCTTTATCAAATCTAACATTGATGAAAGTTGGATAAATTCATAATTTCGATTGGTATATTGGTTAACTTGCTGAAATGCTATATATTTGTAACCGATTTCGAACCTCAGTAACATAATTTTATTCACATTCGGGAAAATACCGTAGAGAAAGGTATGAACCCTCTTTCCCCCCAGCTCTAGGTGAAATAGTATCACTGCTGTTCTTTCACAAAGATAACTTTTGAAGTAAATAAGCCATAAAGATTGATATGCCATTAAACAATTGATACTTTCTTATAGTCGATTTTGTTTACCCTATATGTAGCGCTTTTTTTTCTTTTTGACGCCTTTGAAAGGCTTGGTTTGTTTGTTTATTTGTTTCTTTATTTCTTTTACTTTCTTGCCAAAGTATATCTGTGTTTTAGAAATTTACATATATTTGGTTCATTGTTTTTTTTCTTTCTCATATTTCTTAACCCATGCATTTTTATATTAATCTTTCTTTT